>JARFNW010155228.1:0-29083 GCA_031763155.1 Dirona albolineata
CGAGCAGGTGATGAGCCCACTGCGTCCAAATACCTTTACCAGTAAATTGGACAACAATGTACCATGAGGTCCATGCACTTTACCGATAAACTCTTTGCTGTTACCCCAGTGGTTACTACTCAGCTATAGGAGAAGTGAGAGCTGCCACCTGGGCAAATAACCAATGATATCGTATCAAAAGCAGTCCCAAAAGGATGTGAACTATCTTCTCATCAAAATAAGGACTGGCACTGACCTAGGACCCAATGGATTCCTCGCCACTGTGGCATGCCAGGAAACGAAAGGGCAGAACTTTTGGCCAAATATGGAATAAAACTACCACAACCCATCCAATCCATCTCATATGAAAACACTAAGTCCCAAAGAAAAGAAACTTTAGACCAAGAATGGAAAGAAAAAACCTCTAGCTTTTACCCCCATGACCATCCTATCCCTACCAAAAAAGGAACAAACTGCCATTTGTCCACTGCGAACTGGACATTGCCGCCTCAACTACCACATGAGCAAACTGAAAGTGGTACAGTCCCCAGACTGCCAATGTGGAAACAGCCCACAAACTGTACAACATTATCTTCAAGTCCTATTAAATACAATAACTTTATCAAAAATCAAACAAAAAGGGAGTGGTAAATGTGAAATTGCATTGTGTTACATGTACAAAAAAATCTTAATCATAATTCATTACCTTTGTCATCGCTCACAGCAATGTAACTCAGGCTGTGAATTTTGCACAACTTTTTCTTTGGTGATTTCAGTTTAAGTGTGCGAATATCCACAGGGGAGCCAATCTTGTATTGCTGGGTCAAAGCGTCGATTTTGATGTCCATGAATGTGTCATCTGAACCGCAGCTTCCCACGTCTGTAAAATCAAAGACATGAAGAAAAATCATTTCACCTTTCCGATCCCACAATAATGATTTAATACACCCTTTAGAAATTGATTCACTGAGATAAGCTGTCTCTTTCACACGGCCAAAACTTCATATCAACCATAATGCTCTTCTCTAAGAAGTAAGGGAGCCTTTGCCTCAGATAGCTTTTCTCTTTCTACTTAAATTTTTTTTCTGGCCAACAGATGTGTGCTTTTGTTTTACCTACTTAATATTTTTATTTTATGTTTGTCAGCTGAAGGAGGAGAAACCTGAAACATTCCGTGTCCCATTATTTATTCTACATAAAATTTGCTTTCTTTCCTGACTATTCATATCAAGCCAACAACCAAACCAACCCTGCATAGACGATTCCGGACTGGCTAGATCCCTTCCTCTGGCCGTCGGGGCACCGTGTACCGTGCTGAACACGTCGAAAAGGCGCAGCATAATCCTATTCAGATACTTCCTGGTCATCTCAAAGCCCAACCGAAGGCCGAGCGAATAGAGTAAATCCAGGAACTTGTGACACAGCACGAATCTAGACAAGGCCCCACTTGGGAACCGTGTGTCTGTTGACACAATGGTGGACAGCACGGGGTAGATGCAGCCGTTGATGATGTTTTCCTGGGTGGAATTGAAAGAATAATAAAAAATGGGGACATCAAAGAAAGAGATTCAATTCATAAAATACATAATATTATCATTTTTTCATAAATACTGGCGGCCCTGGGGCATTTAATCAGACGATTTAAGATATTCAAAATATTCAAGGTTGTCACATGCCATAAAAATGAAAACATTTGACCAACAGGAAAACCAACCTCCAAGACGTTCATGAGAGACGTGTCCGATATATAGGGCAAGAGGACGGAGAGAAGGATCATAGATGCAATCAAACCACCTTCAGATCTCGCTGTCAAACGTTTTTCTCCCATTGTAATCTATAGGGGGAGAAATTGATTGATCTCTTATTATAGTAGGATTGGTTTACATGAGTGGAAATCCCAAAAGAAAACCGGAAATCCATTCTATTATTAGTTTACTACAAAACCTGATTGTCTTTCATTCTTATAAACAAAATTTTCAATAAAAATAAACATTTTAAATGTTAAAGGCTTAGTTTATGATACAAGTGAATAAATCATAATCTTTCAAGGAAACCATGTTGCAACTTGATCATAATATTTTAGATGAGAATTTCTCGATACTATTTGCTTTGCAAACCTATAAGTGGATGACCAACCACAACGAAAAAAATAAAAATAAATTTAAATAAGAAAATGTTTTAATATAATAATAATATCACTTTTTTTTGTGGACGACCCATCTCCTTCTGAGGCAAAAAACAAACCAAACAAAAAACAAACCAACAATACAAACAAATAAAAAAACGAAAACTAAAAAAAACAACCCAATGTATTGAAAGCAGAAAAGCAAATGAGAAAATATAATAATAATAACCCTGACCATGTCCATGATGGTGGGAAGACACTGAATGAGAATGACTTGCTCCCCGTACAACATGACGGTGAAAGTGATGCATTCCAAAACTTTTTGTGCATTCTTGTCTCCAACCACCAGTCGAGACGTCTTGATGTCACTGTCTTCTACAACAACAATAACAATAATAATAATAATAATAATAATAATAATAATAATAATAATAATAATTGGTATATCTATATAGTGCACAGTCTCCCAAAGGAATGGGCTCTAGGCGCTTTACAGAAAAAAAATTATTCATACAATTAGAACATGACTAAAATTACATGACAGATAATTTAAAAAGATGTGTTTTAAGGTGACGTTTAAAGTAAGACAACAAATCCACTTCCCGCAGTGCAATAGGGAGTGAATTCCAGGAGGTTGGTCCAAAATGAGAAAAATAACAAGTGGGAAAGGATATAGCATATATTATAAATAACATCAGAATGGGACAATGTTTTTGTTTTGTTTCATATTTTTAATTGAATCTTATATAATTTGTTAATAATAATAATAATTTCTTCTCAATAAAGATTTGAAAAAAAAACCCAACAAAAACAAACAGAATTTTTTTTTTAAAAGACCCAACTAATATACCCCCTCCTCAAATTCTTAAGACAAACTGCAATTTCAGAGAAGAAATAATGAAATATATAATATACTGATAGCGTGAAGAAATAAATCCTTAAAAGAGCCTTGAGGCCCATAGAGCCACTGCTTATTTTAGCCCTGTTTCTGTAGCGTGAAGCGAACACAATGACAATAATTTGTCATCCTTCCGGATAGGACACTGGTTTATCTCAGATTATTTCCCCAATTGTAAGCTGGTGCTCATTTTTACACCTGGGACAATTGAGGCAATGGAGACAAATTTATTGCCCAAGAAAAACAAAGAGTTGAGTAAGGGTAGGATTCGAACCCATGAGAGTTTTCTGTCTTCACCACTCAACCATCTCGCTTCCATCAATAGCGTGAAGAGTGAAGAAATTATTATTCCTATACAAATACCAAAGGCACAACAACAATAACAACACTCACCAGAATTTTCTAGCAGCTGTAGTTGTTCTCCTCCAACGTAGCACAAGGCCAGCATTCGCACCAGGTTCCTGGACAGAGATTTGGTGGCCAGCACGGGACCCAATTTGTGGGTCAGCCATTTGACAGAATCAGCTGCGATGTCTCGGATATTGATGGCACCACCAGGACAGTCGGCAGACAAGTTCATCATCAAATCATCCGTTTCACTACGCACCATGCCAGATTTATCTTTTCTTTTTTGGGAAACATCAGAAGAATCTGTCTCACTGACATTACTGTCATCGTGAATCAATGTCGAACCTTGGCCTGAACGAGTCATAATATTGCGGTCTATTTCACCCACTGTATCTCTTCTTTCACATTCGTAATCTTCTTCTTTTACATTATTATCTTCACTATCGACTTTTTCAGTCTCCTTGGTGGTAGTTGAAACCTTTTCTGCATAATTAGTGGAGTCTTCGTTTAAGACATCTCCTGGTCCTCCAGTGAGGTCATTTCCACTTGCCACCCGAGTCACGCTTCCCGCAATCTCCGACGGAATCAACATTGATATGCTATGAATACTATGCTGATCCGCACTCCGAGATGTAAATTCAGCCCCTTCATCTTCTTGTAGCAAGTATCGTCTCTGATTCAAAGTCTGATGTTCAACGTCGTCAAAGCTGCTTTCACTACTGAGTGAATCCGTTTCTTCATTATTCAACGACTGCGGGCTTATTTCATCATGTTCTAATAAGACGTGTTGTCCGTTCAGTGAGATACGATCTACTATTGTATCATCCATCTCTTCACTGTCTGCATTACTGTCTTTGTCTCCACCGAAATCAGCAGCTTCGACATCCATATCATTAGCAGCGTTGATATCTTCGGCATTCGAGTAGTTCCTCTCTGGCCACATCATGTGGACAGAGTTCATATCTGAAGATTGCATGAAGTTGTCTTGCTGGAGATCCTCCAGGAGTTTTTCATCACTCAACTTGCTAGACAGAGGGAAGTCTTTGTAGCCAGCGACGGCTTCGACCAAGAGAGTTGAAAAATTGAGTAGAAACGTTTTCAAACCCAGACGTATGATGAGCTGCATTAGAAATGACCTGAAAGAAAATGACAGACATGATACGTTTTATGAACAGAAAAACAAAAAAACAAAACAAAAGTAAGTCTTTAGGAACCTTGAGGCACAAAGAGGTGATTCTCATCCCTTTATGAATAAAAGTGGTATTAAAGTGTCATTTAGCCCAGGTGGCAGCTCTCAGTTGTCCTATAACTGAGTAGTAACCACTAGGGTAACAGGAAAGAGTTTACTGGTAAAATGTATGGGGAACTCATGGTACATTGTTGTCCAATTTACTGGTAAAGGTATTTGGACCCAGTGGGCTCATCACATGCTCGTTTGTAATTCCTGATGCAGAGTCTTTCTAGCCATTTGTTAGGTGATGAGTCCTCATTGATATTTGGATTTACTTCTATTTGTCATGTGCACCCTTTAGAGCTTGACATATGGCTGGCCCCTACACTGCTTCTTGCGGTATGAAGGGGACTTGATAAACAACAACATTAAAGTGTCATTACTGGATTATAAAAATATATAATTGACTTTTTTAAAATTCTAGCTGCGACAATAAAAGTCAAATCAAATCCTTCTTCAACCATAATATAAGAATCGTCAGATGTACTTTAGAACAATGCATGGTTTCAAGTATACCTCATTCAGGAACCAAAAATTTGGAAGTCCATAAATCTACAAGTCTCAGTCGTCCATTATTCCTTCTGGAGGCTTTTAACCCCATGCTAATGTTTTAAATGCAATGTAATTGTCCCTTTAATTTCATCACTAGACGTTTTGTTTTGTCATTTGGAAGCTGCTCCCACATTCTTATATTCTATATTACCACCTCTGTTGGCTTCAGCAGGACTCTATTTATGAGTCATAAACTAATTTTTCATGCAGTCTTTCTAGCCATGTGTTAGGTGATGAGTGGTGCTAGTCCTCGTTGTCATTTGGATTTACTTCCATTTGTCATGTACATCCTTCAGGGTATAAAGGGGACTCGATAAACAAGAACAAAACACACAATGTCTCTTTGGTAAAATTTCCAGTTTCTATAGCTGTTGGGCAAACACCTAAGGCTACAATACCATGTTGTCTGGTTCAGATATGAATAATATTGTACAGTGTATTGCTTCTTGTACCAAACAAGTTTTATTAGCACAGTGGGCTGATCCCCTCCTGACCCATAGATTTTCCAGCTCTGTATCAGGCCATGTGTACTAGTGAGACGCAGACTTGCATTTAACCTGGATAAGATTTACCCGGGTCTGTGCATCAATGCCTTCTGCCTTGTACCCTGTCCTCGGCCAGACACTTTAATCACAGTACTATAGGGAACAGATAACAAACATATCAAAACACACAGCCGCTATCTTTACCTGTGGTACAGCTTGATATGTTTGGCCGTAGCATCTTCACCAGAAAACAATGGAGTGAGTGCAGGTAAAAACTGTTTGGTCGATTCATCTTCGCCGAGTTCGCGAGCAGCTGCACTGAAGAGACACCACGCTGCCTGGACCATGGTGTACTGATTGTGTAGGAGGTTCTTGATGTAGGGTAGAATCAGACCCATACCCTCCACCCCTAGGTAGCCCTGGTGTCGCCAAAGGAAAGATTCCAGTAACGGTACCTAATGGACAGAAAATAGAATTGTTTTTAATATCACCTGCCGAGTGTTGTCCTTGTCAAAAAAAAAAATGTATTTGCGTCTAACAGTGTTGAGTGTACTGTTGCATAATATTGGTTCAATAACCTTATATCATTATAACAAGAAGTTTGCAAAAACATTTATTTAATCATTAATCCAAGAATTAGTCCAAACCTTTTGTCTTTCCAGCTGTTTGATCTTGTTGACTTTTTCAAATGAGGGGAGACGACTCCAGCGTAACTTTTCAATCTGCCGTGATTTCTCCTCGATGCTGCTCAGGCAAGAGAAAAGATCTGTAAAATACTGTGGGAAAGGGATGAAGTCGGAGTAGGTCTGTAGTAAAAAGCTTGGTGTTGGCACTGGGCTCCCGTCGGGAAAGATGCTGCTGAACGTAAATGTTTTGTTGGGACCTACTTCAAGACAAGCAAACATGTCACAGATGAATTTCTGTAGGGGCCTGCAAATAGAAACAACACAAAACAACAAAAATTAAAGCCTTGCAATGTGATATTTTAAATGCACTTTTTTTTGGGTCAAAAAGAAAAAGAAAGCAAACAGAAATGTGAAAAATATGACATGACATTATCTTATTTTTCTATACCGTATTGAAAGCAACAGTCATTTTATTTTAAAATTCAAATTAATTTCAGGAACAACTTTCTTCTCTACCAATATTTACACAACGTCAGAGAATATGACTAATATCATGTTATTATTATCATGTAAAAAATTTAGAAAATGATGAAACTATTAGGTTAAGTTTGTTTTTTTAATTAATCATTTCTGTTTTTTTTTTAAAGTGTCTTTTAAAAAAATTATTAATATTACCTTTGAAATTCCGAGAAATCAGAGGAGCAAATATTTTTGATAGTTTTTATTCTTTGCTGCAAACTTGGTTTGGAATCTTGCATGCGTAGTCTGTCGTCGAGATACATTTCACAGACCAAGCACAAGAAAGTGACCATGTCATCCGTGGTTCCGTCCTGGAGAGTTGCACCACAATCTTGAACCTTTGAAATTTAAAACATACATGTTTGATTATAAAGATATATATATATATATATATTATAATAATAATAATAATAATAATAATAATAATAATAATAATAATAATAATTATATGTCTCTAATAGTGAAATGATTGCTGTGAGATATAAGGCAAACAATGGTCATTTGATTTATAAAACCCGTAACCATGATATGATTTGGTATGATATGATACATATTTCCTAACTGACAAAAGTCAAAACCAGTGATAGTATGTTGATGGTTTTTTTAAATAATCATCATTACTTAAATGTATGTACAATTACAGCAATATTCAAATCAATCAAAAGCGAAACTTGCAACAACAAAAAAGATCCCAAAAATAACCCCATTAAAAATAATTATCATCATTAATATCAATAACTAACAACAGGGTGTCTACAGACATTTATAATAATAAATGGCTTTTATATTTATATTTATCTATAAAAAATATAAATCTTTTCAAATCTTCCTTTTTTTATAGCACAAATACAATTAAACTTTTTCTCAAACTCGTACATAAAAAAAATAAAAAAAATAATGATGATTACCAAAGGAGAAAAAACGAATTAACCCTTCTCAAAATGTATTTTTATAGTAGAAACTTGTGCATAGAAAATCAATAATGAATAAATAACGTAGATTACCAATGGAGACGCCAAAGCAGTGGGAACGTGCAAAGATTTTGCATTGAATTGCAGCAATTTCTCACAGTGTTCCAGATCAGCCAGGGGGTTGTAGGTCTTTGGTAAGTGTATGGCTGCTTGATTTATTTTCACTGGATCTGCTCCATCAGCACTGACATAATATATAATAAGATAAGATAAACTTTACTAATCCACAAAGGAAATTAGGGGTTTTTTTACATGTCGTTCTCTGTTCAAACAAACATCATATTTTGATAATATTACGAGTGGACTGATCCCCTGCTTGCTGAAAATATCTTGATCCATAGATTTTCCAGCTCTGTATCAGGCCATGTAACCTGGATACGTTTTGCCTGGGTCTGTGCATCGATGCCTTCTGCCTTGTACACTGTCTTCGGCCAGACAAAGAGCTGGTTCCTACACTGTTTAATTACAGTGAATAGGGAACAGATAACAAACAAACAAAAGACACCCACTCACATTGTCACACTCATAGACAAGCCAACCATATTATACATGAACATAAATATTATAGAGACATTTTTTGAGACTAATTCGCTTTTTATCAAATCTTCAACTCCAAGTTACGTACAGCTGAAAGCAAAGAATCAAATTGATAAATGGTCAAATGAGAACATCCGTGATGCAGTGTGGACAAGCAGGGTGGACAAGCTCCATTAAGTACATCTCATAATGTCAGCAAGAGAAAGTCCCTTGATTCAGTTCTGTGTGGGGAAAAAAAAGGTGAAGGCTATTTTCTCCATGATTTTGTTCAGCTTCCAACGTCCTGCTCTTGAGTTACCCCTGAAATCCTCTTGTCATATTGCAAATAAATGGACAAAAAAAGGGAGTGCTGTCTTTGAAATGCTTGAGCTAAATCTCTCTTCTTTTCTTTTTTTTCTTCTTTCCTGAAATTGTGTTATGAGAAAGCACATTAATTTGACAAGATAGTTTGAAACCTACCTGCTATCACCTCCAGATGAAGACTCTGCATCATTATCTAGAAACCCATAGCTTGAAAGCTGAAATTAAAATTAAAATTGTAAACCGTATGCTTTATGGACTAGTCTGTACAAACTGAATCAAATGACAATTTAAAAAATTTTGTAGTAAATAGTTCAATCTGAATGAAAACAGCCATACAAAAAATATTTTTTATTCAATAAATTGGAAATCAAAACTTTAAGAAAAAAATGAATCGATATTCAAGGAAAATAAAAAGCCCCAAAAGAATTAACAAATATTTTCTTGACGATTTCCTGAATATTTCAGGAAAGATTTTCTACACATTCAAAAATTAAGGAGAAAAGAGAGGTAAAATGATTTAAATAATTTACACTGTTATGATCAAATAAATTGATAAAATCAAAATTAAATTGCCTATATTTTGTCTACAAGGGCACTTTGTCTTTAGGGTTTTTTTTATTTTTAAAGAAGACAGATATAACCCAAGCGTCAGCCGCATTGCAGCGCCAAAATGAACATCTGAAAATATGATCAGAATATTATTGACAGACCTACCTGAGATGGCACCACTCCCCTGACAATACGAGGAATCTTACGGCACAGCTGGGGATCTCTCTGAGGGTGGGGATGACGAAACAGTTGGGATACTCCGTAGGACACAGGCTGGGTGTGATGATCAACAAGATGAAGATGGACATTCTTGGCTTTGATGGCAGGTGAGCCACTTAGCTGGTTGTTGAAGCAGACAGGTGAAAAATATAACAAACAAATAGATAATAAAATACTTTCTCATTCACCCCTCTACATGTGCTCGTATGTCGTAATTTTATAATTTTGTATCTTTTATTCTTACATTAATGACACATTGTATTATTTATTTTTTGATAGCTCCTTTTTATTCATGTCTGTACAGAGAATTTCCCCACGGGGATGAAATAAAGTACTATCTTATTTATCTTATCCAAACCCAAAACCTTTGCAACTCATGAGGTCTCTCTACTGTCATGGCAATATCTAGACGTCAATGTTTGTGTCTTTAGAGGTAAGATACTTAGCCCTGCTTACCGTACCTTGTCCTATCTCTTAGAGCCCTGTGATTATTTGGATAAGTGCTATATAAATGCCATTCATTCATTCATTGAATACCATTCGTTCACATGTTTTCAGGTCATCTCAGGCCTATATATATTTTATGTCTTCAAAGAGAGAACAAGTCATAGAAGCAAACCTCTGCACATTTATTTCTCAAGATTATTGAGTTGCCAAAGCGTGAAAGTCTCCCTCTCGACCTTACTGATGTAATTATTGTAATCCAGAAGAAAGTTCTGTCATGCATTTCTTGTCAATTTGAGTAGATTACAATTAACAATTTGAGCAGGGATGCTTTTTACATTTTTCTGACATCAAACAGATCCATGGCTCTGAGAATACCTCTGCAAGCTTACGTTACTTTTTTTTTTGTTGTATACGTTTTCTGTGTTTGTTAGCTAACGAAGGGGAGACCAAAAACTCTGAAGCTATACCATTACCATTATCCTTTTTTTTCATTTGCATTCCCATCATTTAAAAAGAAAAGATATATTTATGGTACATCGTTATTGCATTCTTTCTTTCTTACCTTGCAGCCAAAAGTTATATCAATCCATCGATGCAGGTTAGAGGAAACGTGGTCACTTTCTAAAGCCCCCAAATGACGCACAACGAAATCCAAAGCGTTCTTACTCCAAGGAGGTATGGCCAGGTCAGGCAAGTCATCGTGGATGGATTCAAAGATAGAAGGGTCTGTGAAAAACTCTGGGATACATTCATCGGGCGTCCAGTGCTGCATTCGCTGCATGCTGTGCGGGTACTCATGCGGGACCCAGTTTGTACGAACGTGAGCACAAAGAACTGATTTGGGGGTTCTTCGAGCTTTATAGACATAGTAAGTAATGTCAGAGAGAATGTCAGAAATATGATGTGGTACATGATCTCCCACGTCATCTAGTAATTGCATTCCTGTAAACGTAAAATCCAGCTGTCCATCTCCCTTGTTTAGTCGGAATTTGGATTTACTGAGGTCACGGTATCCCGAGTCTGGCCCTGAAAAATCGAGGACCCATGGTAGGACGGGATGATTGTTCGGGTCTGCCATTCGGCGACCTGCCAGGTGATTGAGAATCATTAAGTACTGGAAGTTGGTGATGGAGTGATTGACCCAGGCACTGACGATGAAGTCGATCATTGACACCTCGTAAGTTCTGTATTGCTCTTTAGCCAGGAACTCGCATGCAGTTTGGAATAATCTCTCGTTCCTATTGGTTGGACTCCCAAGAGGCTAAAATATTATTTTTTTTAAATATTAAAATTACATTCAATAAATATGCAAAAATGAGGTGGGCTGTTTGAAGCTAGTAATTGTAAAACGGGAACAAGCAGGTGTAATAATCATTATTACCCCTACCTGTTCCCATTCAATAAATATGAAACTCTAGAATCATGATCTATCAACTTAGCAATTCACATAATATTATAAAATAATAGACTTTATTTAAACGGAAGGCCAGTTCACCTGGAAAGTATTCCTTTGATTTGGTGGAATAACCTTGTCGCCAGATTATAGAAAGCAATAAAAAATGTCTTGCAACAAGGTGACAATTCCATTTCATTATGTTTGTTTATCGAGTCCCCTTTACACCTCAAAAAGCAGTGTAGGGGCCAGCCATGTGTCAATGAGGGCTTCATTATGTATTTAATTATGAACAAATAAAATTTATCTCATCTTATCTTATTCAATCCAATCCTATCCATACACCAACTTGCCTGTTGAATGCTCATAGAAGACAGAATCGAAGACGGTGAAGATAGATCTTTTCCACCATGACTATCAGATTCGAGCTCTGCTTGTGGGTTGACAAGTTGGTGCTGAAAGGCTTTGAGTGTGGACATTCGGGGAATGCTAACCCTAAGCCACATATTTTCATCCAGAAGAATATCCGAAATGTTAGCATTCCCGAGATGCAGTCCGAGGTGATGCAGGGATTGGATGGCTTGAAGGAGTTGGTAGATGATAAACAATGGTTTGGCATGACTGGTTTCCAACAGTGAAGGACTATAAGTGACAACATCCCTTAAAGTGTACGGAATATAAGGCTGTATGACGAAAAAATGCTGCTCCGATTCCACAACGGCATGGCATTGTAAGAGGCCATGGTAAGATACTGATTCTTCAGTGGTGTAAAAGCTGCCGGGACGATTACGAGCTGCGCTATTTGTTTCAAAATTGACTCCCATCGGGTTGCTAGAGGATGACAATGTATCAAGTCTTATGTCATCATTTCCTTGTCGTTGAGAGTTAATATATACTGCAGGTTCAAGGATTTGTATGACTTGTTTGAACAATGACGAGAACTGAAAAAAAGGAGACAAAAAGCAAATCATAGCCATAGAATAGATTAAATGGATAAATTATAAAGCTATACAACTACTAATCGCGCACTTATAAATATGCCATTTTCGCATTTTCCTCACTTCATGATACTGAATAAAAATTAAAATGTAACTGTTCATGGTTATGGAAGTTATATAATTGTAAATGTTAATTATACAGAATCTTAAAAAATAATAATTGCACTTTACACACCTGAATCGTTTCCTAAAAGTGTTAATGTTTACGAAAGTTATAAAATTGTAAATGTTAATCATCTAAAATCTTCGAATTCTTTTAAAAATTGTACTTAAACTTCACACTCTTGAATCATTTTCTAAAACTGCTGTTTTCATTTCACCCTTTCGTTTTGTAAAAGTCTAGAACAATATCAAACACTCAAGTAAAGTTGGATCATTTTCAAGGGGGAAAAAAAGAAATACATAAAGAGAATAGATTAAAATAAAACAAGTTTAAAAAAGGTATTCTAGATGCCTTTCTTTTTAATTTTTTTTTTTAATTGGTTAAGTTTGACATACAGAGAATTCATTAATGAAAGACTTACTGAGATGACATCTTCCTCTCTCCCATGAAGCTGTGATTTTATTTTCAACACTTTATGTGCTTGAGTCCAAAGATTGTTTGTGTTCTCTTTACATATGTGAGACATGAACTCATACAAACTCCCACATGACCACTGCTTGTTTGCATGTGCTGGGTATATTCTGTAAAAGAAGAAGAAAGAACATATCTTCAAATGTCACTGTTATATTTGCATATCAAAAGAATTGTTGCCATTCAAAAAAAATGTAAAAAATATGCATCTAAAACTATACAAAACATACCAAACATTAATGTTAAAAGCAAACCACAACACATCACATCAAACATACAATGTTGACATATTGCAATTTTTATTATGTACTCTAATTTATGCTCTCCAATCTATGATTGAAAGGTGTGTATGCATCTTTAAAAAAAAGTCCAATCAAGTTGTGGTTATCTTTATGCATAGCCCTCCACTGGCTTTTGGGTGTTTCACTGTAAAACTTTAATGGATGTGCAATAGTATATGTGTGTGTGTGTGTGTGTGTGTGTACTGTTTTTTTAATTTGTTTTTTTCTTAGTTGGGCACTCTCTCTCTCTGTCGGTCTCTCTCTCTGTCTCTCTCTGTCTGTCTCTCTCTGTCGGTCTCTCTGTCTCTCTCTCTTGTGTGACAGTAGAATTTTTATATTATTATGCCGTTCTACAAAGAGACCTGCATTATAAGTATAAGACAAATAAATATAACTTATTCTTGATATTTATGATATTACCCTTAAATCACAGTGGTGAAAGATGCTTACCTGCTGTAAGTTCCATCAGATTTTTCAAACACCTTGATAGCAATCTTAATCCAGGGTTGAGGAATTTTTAAGCAAGACCTTGAAAGAAGTCTTTCCAAAGTGCACTCGTCCAGTTGATTCACCAAAAGAGGAGGTACGACTCCTTGATAAACACTTCTTAGCCAATCTTCTGTTACCTAATTATTAAAGCAGTAAAGAAAAACAAAATTATCATGTTAAATAAATAAAAATTTTGCATTTGTAAGAATAATGAACATATAACAAAATCAAGAGCTTTTAATTTTAAATGAAACATTTTTCTGATGATAGATTTGAAAATGAATCCAACCACAATAAATTAACATTGTTTTTCCCCTCTTCGCAAACTTTTGTTTAAATCACAAAATATAATATATGATATATATAATATATATATTATATGGTTAAATGTAGCTAGAAGAACCTATGATGGTCACCATTTAAATTTAACTTATATGTATTATAATGTCAAAAGAATAAATTTTCCAATGCAGGATCAACACCATAGTTTAAACTCCTTTGACCCTAGAATAAAGTGTAAAAGCCTGCACAATTGAAATAGGTACAGTTTACTTGCCTTTCTTCCACTTATTATAACAATGAATATCCTAAATGAGTACCAAGAAGTGCATTGCAGTGGTTTTAAGAAGTCAAGAAAGAACAAAAACTAGTCTTAGACTTGATTGACACCAATGGGGATCAACCCTGTTATAATGGCAAAAAATGTGAGGCAATATCCACACTCGACAGCAATTTTTCAGCACCAAATATTAAAACATTTATGCTATCATACCCCTTTCCTTGCAAATTCTAGAGCCTTCACGAAGCATGAAATGTAGAATTTGACAATCCAAGAAATGAAGTGAAGGCTACAAATTTCTTGGAGGTCTTTGACCATAAAAAACTAGAGCTGAGAGAGAGACGAGCTCCTTAGTCCTTAGGCTTAGATAGGTAAATCTAAAACATTAGATAGATGGTCTAGTATGTATGATTCATGATGGACCAAGTTCCAAATCACTTGTTATTGGTTAGTAAGTATTTTTGAGCCTTTAGTAAAGTACAGTACCACAGTCCCTGCACCTAGTTCCGACCAGTGTCCACACTCCGACTACCCTGCTTCGGCTCAATTTTGTCGAGCAGATGACAGGTTTAATGATTTATCAAGAAGGAAGATCAAAACAAAACCTGATGTATCAAACGAAAACAATAGTGGTCGGTGGTCGGATCGGGGACACTGGTTGGAGTAGGAACTAGGCACAAACAGGGACCGTAGGTCTAGTACTATTATTAGTATTAATATTATATATTATTAGTATTTTTAATAATATTAATATTATAAAAAATATATATATTATTATTATTATTGTTTACAATTTATTTTATTTACTTACCAAACATATCAAACGATCTGAAGATAACAACTGACAAGCATTTTGGTGTAGACGCAAGCATTTACATGCATATTTTACAATCTCAGGAGTGGATGCTTTGTCGTACATTTTTAGAGTTTATTACGCCTATTTTATCATTATTTTCATCCTGATTCTCTCCCTCAATACTGTCAATACTCCTCCTGTGACAATCTTTGTTTTGACGGAAGGCTTTATCATGTGAAAAGAAATAAAAATGGAAATCTTTTAATTATTCGGCAAAAAATGTTTTTCAAAACAGAAACTCTTTTGTCAAGGATGAAGAAAAGTACACAAACATGTCTGCCTCCTGTGTTTTTGACGAGAAACAAACAAATGGTGAAACCCAATGACCACCGATGTTCCACGTGTATTGATAAGGTTAATATTGTTGATTATTTTATTCAAATTCTGAATTATCTTATAACTAATAACATTGTCTGACTGACTGAATCACTTGTTGACTTGCTGGATCATGGAGGCACCATTTTTCAGATGCAGATGCAGATGAGACCGAGGAGAGGATGATGAGGACCGAGAGGGAGGCGAGAGGGAGGCGAGGCCGAAGGCTGGGCTGGACTGGTCTGAGAATGAAGTTGAAGGGTCCATCACCATCATCAATTGTCAATACTTCATTTCATCATCTCTTTGTCATCATCGACGTTCTCCTCCTCATCATTGCATCATCATCCCTATCACTATCATCATGTGTGGCATGAATTGTTTTGTGGGGATCACAGTTTTCGTATTCCGCTACACTTCTCATAACTCAGAACTGGCAACGTCTATTGTTGTGGTTTGGCTACATTCTTGTTGTGTTTGGTTCTGTCTATTGTGGTTTGGCTACAATTTCGTTGTGTTTGGTTCTGTCTGTAGTAGTTTGGCTATATTAGTTGTATTTGGTTACCGCATAAGTATAAATACTAATATATATGTGGTTTGGCTACATGTGTTTGTGTTTGGCTCCGTCCTGTGTGTGGTTTGGTTCTCGTTTGTTACGTTTGGCCACTTTGTCACACCTGTCTGGCCTTTGTTGACGTTGCCAGTGATGCGCAACTGGATCGTCAGCCTGAATTAAATCTTGAGAAGTGAAACATGTTGTAAACCTAACCTGAACCGTTATCTTTCCATGTTTTCTCTGACTTACTCTGTGCGCCTGCCGTATGCGATGCTTTTATAACTTTTTATATATCAATTTAAAACGTACAAAACCTGTGGTGCATTTATTCTGCTACTATATAAATCACTACAGTTTGGACCATTTAAATTTAGATCAAGATCTGGTAGAAGCCATCTTTCCCAGGAAGAAGTAGTAGAAGTTAGTCTTGAATTTTGCCAGAGTCAGGAGTGAGCGTGAGAGCCCAATTAAATTATTATTAAGTTCTGTTCTTTACAAAGTTTTTGATGTCCTGCGTTGCCGCTGCTCACCTTGTGGAATCACCAACTTTAATGCTGTGCAGAGTTACCTAACCTGTTCACATCTGCACTGTTGCCGTGGGCCAAATTTTTTTGTTGTATGTTACGGTGATATCTATATAGCTCCTTTTCATTATTAACCCCAGTTGACCTGTAAGCGCTCGATATAATTATTATAATTACATGTTTGCTCACCCTAGTCCTCCTGAATCCACCCATTCTCAATTTTGATAGCGAAAGTTTTGATAGTCTAAACTAAAATGGTATCATTGTTTTTTGTGTCAATATGAAAATTTAATCCTTATCCACAAATTACAACAAATTTCAAATCAATTTATAAATTGTTGCTGAATAATTTTAAAAAATTACTTTTTGGCAGTTTTTACATGGTTATGCCCCTTTGCTTGGGAATGGGGATAGATTTCCCATCTGAACCCTTAGGGTGTAATTGGGTAAAGGAAAATAACACTGGTTAGACTTCTTTGACAATGATTTATTGACTAATGATTACTGCTCTGTGGGGCCCATTCATGTGTTCTTCGGCTATGCTTACTTTCACCCAATATAGCTTTTCTGTTGAGACTTCAGAGGTTCTCACTGAATGATGCCGTAACAGTGATATAAAAAGGCCATTTAGTGTTTGTCTTTTTACAGTAGGGACAAGCCAGGAAACCAAATATCTGTCAACGTTTTTCATTTTTATCCCCTTTTATTAATCAGAAAATTATTTCCATTTTAAAGAGATTGTTTTAATAAATAGGAGACAACTATTTAGTTTATGTTTTCCTGCAATTTGACGTTGATATGAATCAGAAAATATCGTAAATTGATTCAATTATTTTTTAACCTTTTATGTTCTTTAGATAGGTAAATTCATATTCCAGTTGCCCTTTCTATACACAAAAATAGACAGACCTTTGGATTTTTCAAACTAACTGATTTCCACTACCCAACTCTACAGATCTTTTTTATGTGATTCTTGATGAAAGTTGAAAAATGGATCAAGTGATAGAGAACCTTCAGCCTGAAGACAGCAAACACTTTATGAGTACATTGAAGAAGGTTTGTTTAAAAGACTTCAATAGTCTCTTTTTTATCTCACAGGATTATGATATATAATTACACTAATATGTCAGCGTTCACAAAGCAACCTGAAAATGTCTTCATAAACTGTAAATAAAGAGAGAGCGGGATAATGCAACTGTGCCAGTGAGATACAAGAATAGAAAATATAAAAAAGTTTTTGTCAACCGGGGAATCGAGCCCATGTCTGCCACGACAACACCGCCTCGCCGTGAACAGAACAACCAGCTTCGCCTGCTTTGCAATTGTTGGTCATCTGTATGAAGACAATAACTTTGTGTAAAGAGGGAGCACAAATTATAAAGTAGATAGAGGAAAATGCAGTTATTGATTTTCTGTATAAAACACTTTGATTAGTTTGTCCATCATAGCTATAGACAAAAAAAAGGTTCACTTTTTGAAGTCCTATACCTAAATCTATATGTGCCCATCTTTGCTCAACATGGCTAGATTGCATCTCTCTTCTAAGCTGGTGTTTCATCCAGTCACCCCCCCCCCCCCACCCACACACACACACACACCCACTCCAAATGTCACCAGCACCACCATGATTTAGGCAGGGATACTTTCATTCATCAAACGTTCATAAGAGGACCATGTGACTGGTGCTATCTCTCATTTGTGCCCATGCACATAAAATCAATTTTCCCTCCTTTCTCTTGTTATTTTGTGTTCTAGGTATAAAGGAGACACTCAATGAGTTATCACGCATAGGGAATAACTGATTTACGCTGTTAGAGCGACAATAGATGAGGTATTGAAGGAGAGGTTTGCAGTCAGCAGACTTGCCGCTGTCTTGCTTCGAATCATGGATCTTGCATTTCACCACGTTGAGGTGTCATAAATTGTTTTGTTTTTGCTTCTTCTTTTTTAAAGATGTTTTTAATATTCTATTCTCTGTTCTCAATAATTTTGGACTCCCTCTTTCAAAATCTATTGCTTTCAGGTTTTAGCAGATGTGAAGCAATTGCAACCAAAAGAGCCCTCGTGTGATGAATTTTTGAATGGGCTTTACGCGCTTGTGGCATTTTATTTGAAATGTCCAACCAAGTTTCAAGCAAAACGAGTGATTGCTAGGTAACTGACTTCATGACATTATTATTTGCAAACTTTGTTTTCCTCAGTAGTATGCTATTCCTCATCAATCTGCAGTTAATATGAAAACAATCTAATGTATTTGTTTGGTAGGTTAAAGGGTTTATTGCTCAGCAGTTCTCTCTTCATAGTTTTATTCACAATCAGATTTGACCTTTAGTATAAGAAGATGAAGAGACTCATGATTTCATATTTTTGAACTTATTTTACATTGTTTAAAGTAGGAAATAAGATTTGAATTGCATAACTTATACTGTTGAAATAAAATTCACAGCTTTTTCCAGAACCATGATGAATATTACCAAAATGTCATCCAGAAAAGGCTGTGTAGTCAAGTGCTTTCTCTTTTTCCTGCTGATTTTGCCAAAGTAGAAAATGTCAGGAGCATTCGACAAGCTGTCGACAATATCAACTTCTTTTTGGAAAATTTTGCATTTGGTAAGTAGAAAAGTCTTTTCATCTTTTTTCTTTTATCATCAGCTTATATTACCTTTTATTCATTTTTGTTAAAAGTAGAAGTTAGCTATGATGAATGAAAATTATTCTCTTTAGTGGTGGTAAGCAGTATCAATTATGATGTATTTTATAAGGATTGCTAATTTGTTGTCACCTCTCATTTTACAGGAGAAAGATGCCTCGCAACTATGTCACAAGAGAGTGAGTGAAGTGAAATTTTACACATCTGAGCACATCTTATTTTTATTGATATACCAGAAGTTAAGGTGTCAGTGCAATATAATTTGCATTTTATCTTTAAGTATTCCGATCAGTAAACATGTTTTTGTATATTTTTTAAAAAAATGCTCACATAGCTCACTGAGTAGCTTGACTCTACTCTGATTAATTTAGACAATGTTATTTAAAGTTTCAAGTGACTTGATAACAGGGATATTTATCAGCATTTGTTTAATTATCTGTGTTCTTCTCAACATTTGATTTATGTGCGTGTGGTGAATAGAGTTGCCTTCATGTTTTCTTTTTCTTTTCACAGGTTTACATTTTTTAATCCAAGCAGAGGAATATTTCCTGTCTCATGTAGAGTGAGTTACATTGTGTTACAACTTTTTTTTCACTTCACTAATGATTATCAAGTATGAATGAGACATTATTTATTTAAGTAAATGCTGTTCTTACTAATACATTATTTATTTAGATAAATACCCTTCTTAACATCAGTAATTTTTATATAAATTTCCCAGAAAAGTTATGAAAAAGATGTCAACGTTTATCTTCTCTCTTTATCAGTAAAGACGTTCCTCCTGTGTATCTCAACGAAGTCATGCATCACTGCCTAGTCACAAGTCAGACACTCAATCTGGTCCTTCAAAAGATGGTAGTGGATAAGCCGGAGAAGATGAAAGAATTTGCCGGGAATACCAAACTGTTGGCCAGGCTCATGGACATAGACATAGGGATAATTCAAAATGGTCTGTATTGGAACATATATTTGAAATGTTTGTATTTTGCTCATTATTAGGATACAATAGAAATTTTATAAATATATTATGATCATATACTCTATACTATACTCTATTGTGTGTGTATTATCTTTAAATTTGCATCTATGACTACCCACCATTCACTTCATTCGCTGCATTGTTTATTGTTTATCCACAGAGTTGCTTCTCCTGGACTGCCGTTGTTGCTGTGCCATGAATGTTTTTCTGCTTCTACAAATATCATTACCATTCACTGATGCCCTGAACCTGGTAACTTTACTTTCAATGCATATTTAGTCCTAATTACATTTAATTACTAACGATCTCTTTTGTGTTTATCATTTCTTCATTTGTTATAAACTTCTTAAGTTTGCTTTTAAATTTTTTTATTTATAAAAAAAAGAAGATATTTATCTTTAAAGATGAAGCATTCACTTTAAAATTCATGTCTCTTTTCATAATTTTAATCTGTATATAACAGATATATGTGATCATGAAAAGTTGATAAATAATGAACAAAAAGTGAGCTATTTCTGATTAACTTTTCACAGCTCAAAGAAAAGCTGCACTCTACCGTCTACACCCTACCAACATAATTTTACTCATAATGTTATATGTATATCAAATTCCAAGTTGACTTTTACATAATTTTGACACCAAATAAGTTAAATGCAATGACTCCTCCGAAACTAGGCATGTCACCCAATCCTTGAATGTAAATGTTATCAGTGGAAGTGAAATGTTTTGATTATTTTTCTCAACAAGCTAGATTTTATGTTTAGATATCTGGTTCGACTGTTTTTTGGTTTTTAAAATTCTTTTTCTCATAGCTTTTGTAGTGTCATAATCCATTCTCACTGAATGAAGTAGGATTCTTGTGAAGCACAAAAGATTAATTTGATGATGTTTGATATGCGCTGTGTAGATACTATCATTAGTTTTTTATTTATTGATTACTGCAGTACAGATTTAAGACAATGATCATGGGTGATTAAAAAACCTCTTCCTCGTCATTCAGATTCCTCATCTCCTATTCCCAAATGCCTTTGGCACGGAAAGAGTTAAAGAAGAGTCTATGCCATCATGGTTGTCATCAGAGAAAAAAGACTTTCTTGTCATGAGCAGCCAAACTCCTCTATCGTTTTTGGCAATAGCATTTGGATACATAGCCATGGTGACTCCCCAGACACTCACGCAAGAGGCAAACGATGGGAAATTTTTCTACATTGATGACCTGTTACCTAGTCTTCTTAAACACGGAGAGAAGTAGGTGGACTTTGTATTTTAGTATGTCAGTTTTATGGGCATCAGTTTTATGACATTATAATAAATATTTATTTTAAGGCCTATCGAATTATTCATTTTCCAATGCATATTATAATTTTCTTAGATATTGAATGAAAATAAATTCTCCTTGTAACCAATTTTTACTAATAATTGTTGGCAACATTTATTGCTGTCACATCTATAGCATGCAAAAAAAGGTGAGCCAGTTTAGCAGTCTAACATTGTTTAGAATTAGGCCTATAGTGTATGATTTGTGACCAGTCGAAATGAGTCGGAAGTCAGAATTTTGACATAAGGGCTTATTTGTATAATCTATTACAAAATGATCCTCTTTCAATATTGAGAAAAGATGTTATGCTTTTTTATTTTTTTGAGTTAATGTATTTATGTACTGAGATGCTGATGTTTATATGTACCCAGGTAGGCGATATCTGACTTCGAAGAAGAAAAAAAGTTTACTGGACTTTTTCTTGAATTTAGAAATTATGACTTGTGATTTATCCGACCTGGCCGCGAGATACATGAAAGAAGGGAAATGTACTGCTTCGTGCCCCAATCTATGTAATTAGAATTTTCTTAATGCACAAAGATGCTTGGAATTTAATTTATGGACACAATGCTTTCAACAAGAATCCTTGAATGACTTAGAGTGTTCTCTTCTCAGGTGTGAAGACACTGTGAGCAAAGCTCTTTATGGGAAAACAGTCAATCTATGGACGAACAGATTAGTGTGAGTATCATTTAGGTTACTTTATTGATTTCTTCCCATAGCCGAAATCTTCTGAAAGGTATGAGTATTTAACATTGTTCCTTTGCTTGGGCCAAGCAAACCATGTAAGTGTAGATTTGGATTATATTTATTGTATGTCCACATTGAAAATAACAATTCCAGTTAAGTGTAATGCAAAATTCTGACAAATTCTCTTTACCCTCAATTACAGCTTTTTGTTTAGCTCTTTCAGTTAACTTGTTGTTTTTGTTTATCGAGTCCCCTTTATACCACAAAAAGCAGTGTAGGGGTCAGCCATGCGTCAAGCTTTGAAGGGTGTACATGACAAATGGAAGTAAATCCAAATGACGAGGATTAACACTACTCATCATCTTACACATGGATAGAAAGACTGCATCAGAAATCAAAGACGAGCAGGTGATGAGCCCACTGTGTCCAAACCTCTTTACCAGCAAATTGGACAACAATGTACCATGAGGTCATACATTTTACCGATAAACACTTTGCTGTTACCCCAGTGGTTACTCTTCAGTTACAGGACAAATGGGAGTTGCCATCTGGGCATAGTAAACTCAATCAATATAATTATTGTTTGCAACCGTCTTTAGTCAATATTATTATTTGATAACTTGCTATTTTATTGATCTTGTAGCATATGATTAATTGGGTATCATTCTTCTGGTGGGTGTCAAGATTGATGAAATGTATTCCTTAATCCACCAGCATCAGCATTGGTGTTTGTTCAGTGTGTGTTAGCATGGCCACCAGACTACAAGGTGATTCCCCAATGCTCCAGAGTCTTCTAGAATATGTCTGGACACACTGGGAGGACCAGTTAGACGTGAGTGTTTCCCTGTCTATATCTCCAAACCACATATTGGATGGTTTCACATGTTAATGTAAATGTACAGTTTTATATTCCTGATGCAGAGTCTTTCTAGCCATGTGTAAGGTAATGAATGGTGTAGTCCTCATTGACACTTGGATTTACTTCCATTTGCCATTTACACTCTTCAGAGCTTGGCACACAGCTGGCCCCTGCACTGCTTTTTGCGGTATAAAGGGGACTCAATAAACAACAACCATGCTCTAAGCACTTTACATTTGCCCCTGGAAAGCAACAAAACACTCAACATTGAATGGGTCACTCGTGGTCTATTAGGCACAAATATATAATTTTTTGGATAAGGATAGCGTTGTTTCAAATGAGGGGACCTCCTAATTTAACGTCTGTCTCCGATAGGATGAGGTAAGCATGGCAAAGTGTCTTACCTGAGGACAAAAGCCCTGGTGAGCCAATACATTTCATTATATAAATATTGACCTGTTGGTTTTAGATCTCAGGCGGTCACCCATCCATTCACTAGCTACGATACACGATAGACGTTGCTAGCCAACACCAACCATTGAGTTGTGTTCTCTGTTTGGCCACAAACGCCCCCAAATATATAGTGTTTGTTTGAATCAAAAGAGTTCACAACTCATTCAGAGGATAGGGACGACTGAATTAGAAGATTGAAATAAGTTATTTTATTATTTGGTATGAGAACTCCAGCTGACATTAAATCCATGCAACTTCAACCACTGTAACAAATACATCTTTTGCGTGATAAATTATGGTCTTGCACATGAATGAATGTTGATGAAGAAAATTTATATTCAGTGAACTTCAATAATTTAGAAAAATTAAGCAATAATTTAGAAAAATTAAAACACTTCTGATTTTATTAATATCAATGATTTCAGATCATTTTTATGTACAACTTTTTTCTTTTTCTTTTTTTCAATCATTGTTTCAAATTGAATTAATATTGTATTGCATTTGCTCAATGACAGGTGATCCGTCAAAGTGCTAAGACTGTTTTTGAGAATGTGCTGAAGATGCACATGGCTTCATTCACGTCGAGTGCAGAAGGTGAACACATTAAAATTTATATTTCACTTTGTGTATTTCAATTCAAACAGTTAACAAGTTAAGTTTATTCCTTGGCTGAGGTTGTGTTGGGTTTGGTTTTGTTTTGAATGTGGGGGGGGGGGGGGGTTGTTTTTTGGGGGCTGGGATATTGTTGTTGATTTGTTTTGGTTTTTTTGGTTTATTTATTTATATTTGTTTTTACTCTCGTGGCCCATGTTGACTGCAGAACTGAATTATTTACACTTTCGCTATATCTGAAAAGTAACCACAAGGGTAACAGCAAAGTGTTTACTGGTAAAATGTATGGACCTCATGGTACATTGTTGCCCACTTTATTGGTAAAGGTATTTGGACGTGGTGGGCTCATCACCTGCTCATCTTTAATTCCTTATTCAGAGTCTTTCTAGACATGTGTTAGGTGATGAGTGGTGTAAGTCCTCATTGACATTAAGGATTTGCTTCCATCTGTCATGTACACCCATCATAGCTAGACATATGGCTGGCCCCTACACTGCTTATTATGGTATAAAGGGGACTTGATAAACAAATAAACATCTTTTTTTTTGCCGTCTTAGGAAAATCTGAGGGTCCATCAGCATCAGCCTTCATCTCCTCCCTGTTGTCCAAGCTTTTCAACGTAAGCTGGACGTCTAGGGGGAAGTTCAGCGCTTTGTCCAGCTGTGTGCGCTTTGTTGGAGGTGAATGTCTGCTGAGTCAGAGAGATTATTTCCCAATGGAAATCTTGTCCCAGTTCCAAGACAAATCAGTGTCTTGTCATGTGAGTGAAAATTTCAGTCTTTGTTTTTCGACTAGTGTAAACTTTTAAATACAAAGTTAGTTATCGATTTCTTCAAACTCATCTTGTGTCATGTGTTAGAATCCTGAACTTGAACAATTTATCATTTAGTTCAGCAAAGAATGAGGGTTAGGGTTAGGGTTAATGAGGGCTGCCAGAAGCTAAAAATCTGAATAACAGGAATGAGAAAATAGATAATTGTATAGCTTCAAGTGTGAATTTTTAAAAATTAATAGTAGAACATTTCAGGTCGCTTCTTCATTTGTTACAACAGTGCCCTTGTTTCATATATATATATACATGTATATATAAAACATTGAAAAAAATAAAATCTAATTGTCTTTCTGAAATTATATTATCTTGAGCAGTATCGTCAATGTTTGATAATAATGATTGAGCTTTAAGTTCTCACTGTGTAAGGATAGCTTTGAAAACTTGTTTGATTACCATGCAAGGTATTAGGTCTCCTGTCATTTGTATCAAAGATTGTTAGGCCAAACTGTGATGTTAGTTTTAATAATTTTTGTCATACTTTTTGCCTCATCCCATGTTAATAATAATATTCAATGAAATATTTTTTACTTTATTTTTTTTAAGTTGCTGTTTTCAAATTAATTAAGTATAGAATTTACATTTCCAATTTGTTGGTATTATGATGTTAGTAAAAATAAATGTATGTATCAATTTGGTTTCTATCATTAAAAATAAATATGTCCTTACATAGCCATCACTCACTTATTAAAAAAGAAAATGTGATAGTCTAATTTTTTTCCCTTGATGTGTCTTTTTCAGGCAACTGAATTGTACATGAATACACTTTCATCTCATCATAAAGAACTATCCTTAACTCTGTCTTTGGATAAAGTAGGTGGTGGTGCAGATGGCAATCATTCCTCTGAAACTCGTCTCAATGAAGAAACATTTCAGAAAACTTGGTTAGATCCTGTCATCAAGGCCTTACGCTCCCCCAATATAAAAAAGAAAAACAATATTGTAGAATACCTTCTACCACGACTGTTGAAAAGCGACAGAAAGTTTTTGGACTACATGATCAGCAAATTATCCTCGCCGGATGAAGACGAGGCAGACAGCAGCCCTTGCTACGGTGCAATTATAGCGTGCTTGAGAAGGGCAAGAGCAATGGGCTTTTTAACAGCATCTCCAATTACGGGGGATGACAAAAAATTGTGGTTCAACGATTTACATCCAAATGTTTTGAGAACAACCCTATGTGTGCTGGATGAGCAAATCCGCCTTGATGCTTTTGCATTTCTTTGCGAGAGTAATAAATCCACTGAAGTAGTCACGTCCTTCGAGTTTGAGATGCTGCGAGTGTTCATACCAAGTAATCTTAACAGCCAGTCACCTGCCTTCAGGCAGAATTTTCTTTCTCACCTGAAAAAGCTTTTTAACAGGCTGAGAGAATCTCTTCCTCCACTCAGGAAATTGGCTGAGCGCAAAAACATTGATGTGTCTGATTATATTCGTAATTATAAAACTTTTTTGGAGTGGATCACGTCTCTTATGTTAAGTAATCTACACCCTGGTGCAGCTTTCGCTCGTCGCACAACATGTCTGTCCTCTTTGGCACTCATAAACACCCTCTTTAGTAAAGAATCGGATGATTTTTCTCTGTCATGTTTTGTGAGTAAGTCTCACACAGAGACACTTTTGAAATGCCTGGCAGACACTTATGAAGAAAACAACAAGGAAAGTCTAAATCTTCTCGCAAGTCACGCTCGGCTAAATGGTCGCGTAACAACCTCAGAGAGATTGCTGTCGTTGTACCAAATGTCTCTCCATCTCGCTTGTAGTACTAGGCCTCAAGACTGTGGAACAGCCGCCTACATAACCCTTCTGTTGTTGAACCAAGAAGATATCTTCTCATTGATAAAAGGCTATCGGATTGACTTGAAAACAAACACAGCAAAAGAAATGTTGTCCAAGGTTAACAAGATGTTCACTTCTTCGTGTCCCCTCATTGATGATAAAAATAGAGATGCAAAAGCACTGGCTCAAGCTTATGCCTCTATATATTTGCTCCATATCCTGGTCATTTATTTACATGATCAGAATGAAGTTGCCCGACAGAGCCTCATCACAGCAGCAGCAAACAGACCCATGTACCCCACTCTTCAATGCATTCGCTACATCATGCAAGAGATAAAATGGAAGACTTATCCCACCAGCCTTGTTTCTTTTGTCAGACATTTTATCCAATTATTAATTCAAACATGTCTCGATTTGTCCAGAGTGGTTTCCCCTGTTGTTCAAAACTCATCACCAGAGGGCAACATCCCTGCAGAAGCTATATTAGGACCTGGCTTGAATTTAGCGGATCTTTTGCCAACATCTGGTGTCAATTTTACCCCTACTCCAGAGGCTTCAAAGCTATCTCAATCGGTAATAGATAGCCAACTGTTGGTGGAATCCATGCCTGAATACTTGATTGTTTGTTGTTGGAGGAGCATCAAAGAAGTTTCCCTAACCCTCGGCAAAATGTGCCTGCAGGTTCCTGTACCTGCCATTGTTGCGGATGAAAATGTTAACGAAGATACCAACGCGATCCTGTCTTTCAACAATATAAAAACTGTAGGAGCCTATTTTACTGAGCAGCTCCTTGAGTCTGTCCATCGTGGAGCCTTTGAATTGGCGTATGCTGGGTTCCAGTTGATGTGCCAAATGCTGTGGAGTCATCCCGACCCTGATTTTCACCGCCTACCGACCCAGTGGCTAATGCAAGTCATTTCAGATATCAAATCTGATGATCCATCTTCTAAACTGTGCGCAACACGAAGGAGCGCCGGAGTGCCGTTTTTCATTCAAGCCATAACATCGTCCGAGCCTTTCCTGACTGGTAGGCAGTGTTTTCACAGCGCTATGAAAGAACTGATTGTATTTGCCCTTGGCGAATGCGATAATATCGGGAGCGGGGTCAAAAATAATAAAGATACTCAGGTGCATGCTTTGAATATTCTCAGAGCATTGTACCGAGACTCTAGGCTGAGAGAAGATGTCGTACCTTACATTGCTGATGGCGTCAGGGCCGCTATCGGTGGTTTCAAATCAAGTCTATGGTCCGTCCGTAATTCTGCCACATTGTTATTGAGTGCTTTAATGACCAGGATGTTTGGCGTGAAACGGAGCAAAGATGAGACTGCCATTTCCAAAAAGAACTGCCAAACTGGCCGATCGTTTTTTTATCACTATCCTAGTCTTTATTCCTTTCTCCTCTTGGAACTCGAAGAAGCCACCAGGACCGTGGGTCAAACGAATGTCATACAGCTCCATCCCAGTCTATATCCTGTTCTACTCGTCCTGGGCAGACTGTTTCCGTCAATGCTAGAAGGCTCGGACACCAGTCTCAGTCTGTCGGCTTTCATTCCATACGTGCTCAAATGTGCATCGAGTCCCGTACTAAAAACGAGAATCATTGCTGCGAGAGCTCTTCAACCATTGGCCAGAACAAATATGACCATTGACATAGCGAAAAAATTATTTGTCAATATACCTCATTCGAAATCTGCCCAGATATGTTCTTCTAGTCACATTCACGGATCACTGATGCAGCTCTGTGAGCTTGTGGAACTCGTTAAAGACTTTAATTCTTCTCTGCAGGAGCACATACTTCACTTCCTAATTGACGAGATAATGTCTCGTACTTGGCTGCTATCTTTGGAAAACGATTGCTTTGCAACAAGGCAGTCTACTTTACAACTAGTCGACTGCATCTTAGACATAGCAAAATTGGTAGGGTCTTTACCTAAGGCTGTGGCGGAGCCCGTCCAAAAACTTAAGACCTGTTTTATCACAACACTTTTAAACGCCACGGCTGGAAGAGACAGATGGAAACCCCTTGTGTACGAATACGAGAGAAGTAGGGCGATGTTTAGTATTAAGTATCTGACTGAGCTTGAGCAAAGTAGCGGCAACGATGTTTCAACGTCGTCCGACTCAGATATCACCAGCAACAAATTCATGGAGACCACTGTGTTGGACTTTCTTCAATCCCCTTTCTACGAAGTAAGACTGCAGGTTTTGGGCATGTTTATATCCGCCTTAACTCGACAAACGCAGCCTCAAGATGAGTTTGACGGCGACAGGGATGAGAAGGATAGCATGATGACTGAGTCTACGGACGCTACAGATATCAATGGTCATTCATTGACGTGGAGCTTTCATTCCAACCTGGACAGTGCGACAGGGAATTTGCTGGCCAGTATGGTTGTGAATTTGTTTGACCACATCTTGCACATGGCTATTGAATTAGAGGAGCATCAGGAGTGCCTGGAAAAGGTGAGAATTCTTGTCTAATTGTCTCTCGTTCTCTCTATCTGCCTCTCTCTCTCTCTCTCTCTCTCTCTCTCTCTCTCTCTCTCTCTCTCTCTCTCTCTCTCTCTCTCTCTCTCT
>JARFNW010155229.1:0-18526 GCA_031763155.1 Dirona albolineata
TATATATACCGGGTGATTTAAAAAAGGTGTTAGGATTTCAAATATTCATAATCTAAAAAGTAACGCAATTAGAATTTCAAACAAATCATGGAATCACGTATCATACAAACAACATACTGACAATGTCTTCCCCCTCCCTCTAGATAGGTACTCATCATACTAACAATGTCTTCCCCCTCCCTCTAGATAGGTACTCATGCACACTTGATTTACATTACAATGAGTAGTTAAAACACTGTACGCAGTGGGCTCATCACCTACTCGTCTTTAATTCCTGATGCAGAGACTTCTTTCTTTCTTTCTTTCAACCTTACACCGAAATGTAGAAAGGAAATGATAAAGAAAGTTAATACACTGTAGAATATCATTTGACCACCACCCATCCCTACCTAATTATAATAATAATCATGGTTATAATAATATATCCCCTTTATTCATCTCAGGGGGAAATTTGTCAAAGTGAGATCAAGTTCTTGAGAAAATAAACCCCGAGGTCTTCCACCGGGGTTCGAAACCGCGACCTCTCGAACCAAAGGCGAGTGACTTAACCACTGCACCACCTGTTTCCCAATGTCCCCGAGTTTATCTAACCCTTTTATCGCCAAACACACATACACCAACACACATATTATTATCTATTTCATTGGTATTAATTTGATTATATAACTTATGGTTGTCGATTACACTATGTTAATGTTATACATAACTCATCATGGCACACGCTGTATCAACCAATTAATATTCATTGCATGCATACATTTACAATTATTTCCCTTTAACTTGGTGCAAACCTCAGGCCCTCATAGGGCCTCGTAATGGAGGGCCTGACGGGTCGTATAGGTGATGTCGTGTTGTCAATCCTGTAATGCAATGAATTATAATAAATAACGTATTTATGTAGAGCTAAAATACAACAAGATGCTCATTCGTGAGTTGCAGAAAAAAGGGTCATTGATGGCAAAACTAGGGAAGGTGTTTCAATAGAAAAGATACCCCCCACCCCCCCCCCCCAAAAAAAAAGAATAAAAAAGAAAAGAAAGAAAATATCAGGTACAAATTTATATATTTCAACAACAAACCAATGACCAAAATAAAACACTTGTCGAAGTCGAAGATTATTATATATTTTGCACGCCTCCTCAAACGGTGGTCATACTATTTCCCGCAAGGTAGATATGGGATTTCAGCTGTAGGACAGAATCCCAAAATCCAAATCCTTTTGTAGGGCCATCCTACTCCTACCGTAAATCTGTGTAGGGACCAGCTCTATTGCCCAGCCAAGGACATCGTACATGTACAAAACGCCAACATCCAAACACTTAGGCATCTTTGCCTTCATGCGTGGATAACCGCAGAGTTGGTCTCTGGATCAGGAAGTTTTAAGACACATAAGGGATCAGCCCACTGTGTTCGGAACGGAAGGCAGATAATATTATTATTACAATAACACGCACTCTCGGCAAACAAAACATCAACAAGCGCCCCAGCGCCCTGGAATACAATTACGTTTCCTGTAAATACATTGTTGTCATGATCACTGCCCACCGTCATCACCACCTACTTTCATTTTATCTTATTTTAATAGATTTTCTAATATTGTATTAGGCCTCTATGCGTGTATTGATAGACGGAGAAAAGTATTATATCCCGATGAGAATTATAACAGTGAATTTTGCGAACCGGAAATGATAATATGATGAATACTTCCAAAATTTCGCATTAAAAAAAATGCACTCCGTGTCTCGAAATAATAAAACTATATTTGTCTTACGGGTTAAAAAGTAACAGCTATTTCTTTGAATTTTATGATATTCTCAAAATATTGTATAAAAGCTTTTTAGAATAGGACAGATAATGGTTGGAAATTGACTGCTCTTCTTTTTGTGCGAGTTTATGATTGTACTGCTCTTCCCATAATTCCAGAAATAAAAATTCGACGCCATGTTTTAGGACTATGTTATCAATGGAACCAGGAAAGACATTGAAGAAGGCACCGATGATACAATGAATGGTCAGCTGAGACAAATGAGGATACATGTCTCCATAACCCCTGTGCAAACAAATTTTTTTGATATATCGCACAACAGCCTGTGTTAATTGTGAATTTGGGTGACGTTTATAGCTAATATAACATTGTGGGAACTGTTTTTCTTCTGCAACGACGAGGAAGTGATGCTGGGCTGGGGGCTGGGGGGTCTTGCAATGAATCACCAGTCCTACTGAAAGAGAAGGAATATCCTATAACTATAATAACCCAGAATGATTTGTATGCATCACTCATGCTAATCGATACTTGTAATTTAGACTTGCTGTCTTGAACAAGTGTATATTTAGTGTTTTTAAGTCACCAAACAAACAAGACCTTCGCCTTCAGTCTTCAGGTCAAGTGGATTTTGAGATTTGAGGCAATTTTAATTTTGTTTACAATTACAATCTGAACATTATTATTATTGTCTGAATCTGATGACAAAGTAGGGAAGTTCAATATAAAGTTACATTGACGCTTCACACTGAGAATGGTTCTGGGATCAAAAAGGCACATGAAGGGGATTATGACGTGAGGAAAAAAAAATAAAAATGGATGTATCAATCAGATCAACTGCTGATGAACGCCTGAAAAGGCTTGAGCAGTTGTATTTGAGAGGAGTGGCCAATAGTGGAGGATCAGTGGTCAGTGTTGAAACTCTTCTGGATGCCTTTGCTGCCTTGTTTGATGAATGTAACAGTACAACATTAAAAAGAGAAAAAAACATAAGCGAATTTGTTGAAACAGGTAGGTGTTGTTAGTTAAGCTTCTTGTTTGTTAATGTTACAAATACAAACAATGATTCTTCTACTTCTTCTAGTACTAGTATTAGTCTACTTACTTGTGTACATTTTATTCTTAACATTTTTAGATTGCAAATTATAATGAAAGATCCCTCAGCCTCATCTGCAGGCCTCAGATTTCTGGTCTTACTTACTTTTAATTTTATGTTTAAGTTTTAAAGCGAAGAGAAATAAGACCTATTGACGACTATTGTGATATTGATATGGCAGTTTACGTTTAATAAAAATTATATACTACTAGAGCAGTTTCAATACAAATCTAACAAACAGCTTTGGCTTTACTTTGTTGGTTTGGTCAGAGTCAGAGACCTGATAGAAGACTTCTCATTCCTTTGATTTTGTGACAGAATTGTAGTTTGTAGGTTCAATCACTGTTCATGTCAGATTATAAAGCTCTAAAGTATAGCGTGGAAATTCTCCTTTAAAAAAAAAAAGAAATAGTAATATTAATATGATTACTTTATTTACATGTATATTTTACTTCTTCTTAAAGTGAATTGTTTACATAATATATGTTCAAGTTCAAGGGCGGTATAATAATATAAAAGGGCTAAGGCAAAGGGTTTGTGTGCCGGGTTTGAATTCTGACTTTGCCACTGTTTGGTGAGACCTTGGGAATGTATAAAAAGTAATAAAGACTTATTTTTTCCTCACATGTGTGAGAATGAATCCTCAGCTACAGGCAGAGAAAGGGCTAGATATTCTTCATTCACACCTGAGTCAAAATGTAGAAAGGCTCTCCCAAGCTTCTGTTGGGATCTCACAATCTTGTGTTGTGTGTGGCAGCCTAATTTCAAGACAATGAATGCCAACATTAATCTTCCTGTTTTTACAAATCTTATTCATTTTTTATTATTGGTCAGATCCGCATATAATCGCAACTCATTTGGAATATGATAAATTGTGATTTTTTTCTAAAGTTGTGATTTAGTGAAAAATTATTGGGATAAATTTTTATTCAAATTCAAGGGGGACTACAGTCTATGGTCACTTTTTAACACCTTGATATAGCTTTTCACTAAGGCGAGGTAGTTCTTGAGCATTTGACCTGTTTTTAATTGTTTGTGTTGAATGATGGCAAATTACTGGATGTTTTATTTTGATAGTTAATATGGTCAGTTCTTGAACATTTGTATGTGTTTTTTTAAATTTTTACAAGACCAAAGATGTATACATTATATATTGCTATATCATTGCTTTTTAAAACTCTTAAGTTTCCCTATTACTATTTTCAGCTCGGCCTGTAACAACCACAATCAAGAAACATCGCCTTCAAAGAGAAGACTTTGAAACTCTTAAAATAATTGGCCGTGGCGCCTTTGGAGAGGTACAGTTACCTTCATCATGACTGTTTAAATTTTTTTTTAAACATGTTCAGTAGTGTCATTTGTTCACTTGTGATATTTTTTATCTCAATTCTCTGCCTGAACATAACTTGCTTTTTTGCAATTTTTTGCATTATGTATTTAACAAAATTTATAAAGTCAAGTTTTCCAGTTTCGGTCAGAGTTGATTTTAGATTTAAAAGAAAGTGAAAAGTGAAAGGAATGTGACCACCTTTCCAACATCACATTTGCCTTTCGAGCCTGGATTATCATACCTTGTGGCAATACTCACTCATCCACCTGTCTGCTAATTGATGATTTCGGAGAGATCACACAAGTGGTTGTGCTGATTCTTATTGTGTCGCTGAAGAGGATCAAACATCAGTTGGCATTCCTTTTACTTAAATTTTTACTTCCTGTCTCTTGAAATAGAGACAACTTGTGTATGGTGGCCAGTTTTGTCAGGTGTGAAGGGTGGCCGCCTTGTGCCAGCTCAGACTGTACTTTAAGTGATCAAGCTATTAATTTATGTGTATTTATTTTTAAAATTTTGCCTTCTAAATATACTACTGTAGCAAAATATTACTATTTTTCATTTTATTGTCCATGCAGGTGGCTGTTGTCAAAGAAAAGTCTTCCGAAAATGTCTACGCCATGAAGATTTTGAATAAATGGGAAATGCTTAAAAGAGCAGAGGTATTTGCTGGGACTTTCATTCTTAATAGGTGGAGAAGATGTCTTCTACACACTTTACAATTTTATTTTAATGGAGGAAGGGTTAATATCCGCCATCAGACAGAAGCAGGGGGTTAAATATTTGAGCTGTCTGCCGCCCTTAAAATGTCCACTCCAAATTAATTGTTCTCATACAAATGACACACTAAAGGTTAATGATATGAAAAAGAACTTTAAAACAGCCTTGAACAAAGCACTCAACATTGTGGATGTCCATATATATATATGATCTTTTAAACAATTTTGCCTGGGCATGTTTTCGTTATGTTCAGTCAGTTTAGGAATCTTTCCAATCATTGAAGTTGGTAAATTTAAGTGATAACTGAGTCTGACAAAGGATCAAAAGAGCGTTGTTTATTCCCAACGAAATGCATAATTTAAAAAAAATTCTTTATTTCAGACTGCTTGCTTCAAGGAAGAAAGAGATGTGTTGGTGAATGGAGACAGACGATGGATTACAAACCTTCACTATGCATTTCAAGATGACAATTTTTTGGTAATTTTTTTTACTTTACATATATTGTCGTTTGTCAAGCGCTATGCAGTGCTATTGTAGTTGTAATGTTCAGTCATATTTATGTGGACACATTTTCTGGAGTTGTCATCAATGTTAGAATGATATTCCGATTAAAGGAAAAGACAAGTACTTGTAGTGTGGGAGAGATAGAAGGAGTGAAATATTTTCGTCTTTTTAATCTTGTCGGCTGCCTCCCGGGTCATTGGCCGTGGTTTATTCTATAAATCATGAACCTGGCAGTATTTAGTCCCCAAACTCATAATAAGAAAAGCCATGTTGTAAGCCGGGACCAACAATGCAGAGGTCTCGGATATAAACTAATAAGGACATTAAAATTTTGTGAACGTAACAGAAGGGCAGGATGGACGTGGGCCGATGTTGTCGCAATGACAGAAGTGTCATAACAGCGACTTCCATCGATCAATTAATGTCCATATTATCTAGAATTGTTTTAAATTAAATTGAGTTATCCGAATTTGAACGAAATTCCGTGACTTAGAAATTACAATTCGACTTGAGTCATTCTGTCTCGGAGATGCAGTTTCTGCCATGGTTTGTTTACGTTCGTTTTCTCTTTTGCGTGCTTCCATCCTTTTTTAACACTCACTAACAGCAATTTCAATTATTAATCGATGACTGCTTGTGGACTGGTTCCTAAATTCAGCGTCAGTGGTTATAAATATTATTAATGAAAATGAAATGCGGATATGCTGAATTTATTTTGCCTAGTCTACACACATGAGCCTCATGAGGAGGAAAATGGGTCTGGTCTATGGCAATCTTCAGCCATGATTACGTGATCTTCAGCTACATTTTATCACAAATTTAATTTATTTGTCATTTTTGTTCTTTTTCAGTATCTTGTCATGGATTATTATTGTGGAGGAGATTTGCTTACGTTATTGAGCAAATTTGAAGATCGTCTTCCAGAAGATATGGCAAAGTTTTACATTGCCGAAATGGTCCTTGCCATACACTCATTACACACGCTTCAGTATGTGCACCGAGACATTAAACCAGACAATGTGCTTCTGGATCGCAGTGGTCACATCGTACTGGCAGACTTTGGGTCCTGTCTCAGATTGATGGAGGATGGAACTGTTCAGTCTTCTGTTGCAGTGGGTACCCCAGACTACATATCACCGGAAATCCTTAGGGTAAGTGACTGAAGATTGTTTTGTGACCTCCCATGCTGTAATTAATTTTTATGTAATTGATGCAATGACATCATTTGTGTAAAAAAATATGTGTCAAGAAGTTGTAAATTGTCATTAGCAGAAAATAATGGTTGCATGCCTTCAGCAAAGTCCCCTGCTCGTAACAGGGGATGAATAGAGACCAAGGATATATTGAAGTGTTTACTTGTGAAATTTTATCAACGCTGAACAGTACATTAGCATGATGCAGTTGAAAGAGATTTAGGAACAACAAGCTAATAACCTATTTGTCTGTCATTACAAATGATTTCATTGTGCTTAGACTAATTCACTTTCAACCTTTGATACAAAAAAATGTCACAACATGAGCTGACCAGATGGTGTCAGCATGTATTGATAATTAATGTCAACATTGCGTAACTAAGAGTTCCTCGAATGATTATTTTTACCTGCTTTTTTTTTCACAGGCCATGGAAGACGGTCATGGGCGATATGGGCCTGAGTGTGACTGGTGGTCTTTGGGGGTGTGCATGTATGAAATGCTTTATGGAGAAACTCCGTTTTATGCAGAATCTCTGGTAGAAACTTATGGCAAGATTATGAATCATCAAGTAAGTTGTAAGCTAATTGAATTATAGAAGGCTCAGTTGTTACTTTCAATCTGGTTTGTAAGGTAATTGTGGTGTTGGTGGCATAGTAATTGAATCCTGTTTGAAGCTACCGATGTTGAGTCCTTGGGAAAGGCTCCCTACACATTTCCTCACTCGACTGAGGTGTGAATGAGTACTCGGCTCCAAGCAGAGAAAGATATTGTCAGTATGTTAGTATGACAAGACTGAAATGCTGCTCTACTCTATGCTGTCCATGGGAGTTAAGAAGGAAGACACTGCTTGCTGGCAGAGAAATGATGTAAAGTCTGTGAGCCTGTACTCAATACAGTATATATTATAAACCCATCATTACCTTTTGTCTTCTTTAATATATGGCTACGATTAATGCTTTAGTAAGGTTGAAATCCTCTTCAATTGATTCATGATTTATTATAGCCACCATATAAGGTCTAATGAATGTATTGATGAATATGCAGTTGACATGTTATATTTTTTATGGTGAGTTTGAGGTATCTTTTTAATTATTTTTTTTCAGCATTTCATTTTCTAATAATATGGTGTTTTTTTTTTCTTCTATTGCAGACAAGATTTGAATTTCTGAGTGATATTGATGATGTTTCAACGGTAGCCCAAGATTTGATACGTCGACTGATTTGTATACCTGCTGAGAGATTTGGTAGAAATGAATTAGAAGACTTCAAAAACCATCCTTGGTTCTCAGGAATTGACTGGGACAATATTAGGGACAGTAAGTTTTTACATAAAAGATTGGGGATATTTTCATATTATTATTTTATTTTTTTGGAAAAAGGATGGTGAGAAATTAAGACAATTAGTGTTTGGAGTTAAACCTGCATCCAAATGTGAATTAAGCTATGGGTATTCTTAGATATTCATAGCTTTAGTGATGACTATAGACTTATAAATTTTTATTACAGTGGATCCTCCTTACAAGCCTGAAGTAACAAGCGCTACAGATACCTCAAATTTTGATGTAGAAGATACAGACTTTAGACACACAGTAAGTGAAAAATCTGTTAATTGTTCCCTTATTTGGTTTTAGTTTCCGCTACGATAAGTGGAGAAATTATAAAGACGTTTTTATTACTTTTAAAACGAGTCAGTGGCTAAAAAGTATATCTCATGACTTTAAACAATGTAAATGCTGTTTGCAAGGAATATTATAATGATATCATTTGTAGAAATTTAGATGACAAAGTCATTGGTGATGTAAATTTTGATAATTATTTATCTCTTCAGGACACAGTTCCACCATCATCTCATGCGACATTCAAAGGACATCATTTACCTTTTGTTGGTTTCACATTTACCAAAGACAGGTGAGCTTACATATCATGTTTTTAAAAGCTTCAGTTCGTGGGGGGGGGGGGGGGGGGGTTCAAAACATGAGAAAGAGCTGTTTGGATGCCGGCAATTCAACCACTTCGTTGCTGGTTTATTCACGACATATGTTTTTTAGATCCAACTTATTAAGTTCTGCACAAAAGACAGCAATGTTTTTGGGTTTTTTATTTTGCATGAAATATAAAATGTATGCCAGGTCTTTCATGTTATTTTGTTTTTTTGTTTTCTTACCTATGCAGCTATCTTTCTGACTTGGGAGTTCTACTACCTGAATCAGATGACAGTCAGGGTAGAGTAGGAGAGATGCAGAATGAAATTTCTGAGCGCAAAATCAAGAGCTTAGAGAAAGAAAACAAAAATCTGAATCAAAAGATACAAGGTGAGCGAATCATTTCCACTTAGATATCCATATTTTATTTTTCTACATGTTTATAAATAAAGGTGTTCTTGTTTCGCTTCATGGACAAATGTGTAATCATATTTACAGATGTATATGTATTTTACATATGGGCTTGTCTGTTGCATTTGATTTGTCATCAAAATTTTTAAGTAATGCTCACTGCTAAGTAGTAGAATGAAATAAGCATTGCTATACTGATGAAGAAATTATGATATTGAATTTATACAAAATTCATTCGAATTGAGACGATTCCCTAGCTGTTGAATGTGCAAAGTTGCTCAAATAATTTTTAAGACATGGCAGTGGTGAACATCTCGGTTTGAGTTGACTTTCATTGAAAATAGTCAGGGATTTTACCAGTGGCAATTAATTTAGCAAGTGGTCAAAGGCAATAGTCTGTTTCTCAAACATAACATACATTTTTATTTCTTGTTCAACAGAGTCTGCAGACACGATTATCCAGTTAAAAAGTAGTGAGGTCAATGGTGTTGGGGCTGCCTCTGGTGCAGATGAGGTAGAGGCGAGGCATCTCAAAGAAGAAGTGGCAGTTTTACATAGGGTCATTGCAGGTAGGAAATTATGATTGAATTATTGCATGACTAAAATTAGATCATGAACTCTTTCGTTGATAAATTACAAGATATAACATTTCCACCTTGAGAAAAGATATTTAGATCTATTGAGTCCATTCTCCCTTCTATATAATATAACTGTGAGTACATTGAAAGGCTATTGTTCTAGAAAATCCACATTGTCTTTTAGCTTCTGACACACAAAAGAAATGTCACTATTTAAAAAAAAATATTTTTGCTTGTATTGTATTGACAGAATCTCATGCTGATGTCGGTGCTCTGGAGCAAGAATTGAAAAGATCTCGTGAACTTATCTTGGATTATGAAAGGAAAACACAGCTTTTAGAGGACGAGAAAGTTGCATTTGAAAAGGTGACACTGAAATATTATGTTTGTTAGAGACTTGCCAAACATTCCGGCTTAATTGTTCTTAGTAGGAATATTTGAGTATGAGAGTTAAAAAAAGAATTACATTTCGTACCTGAGAGTTGAGTCGATGCAGTTACTAATGTTCTCAAAAGTGTTCAGTGTGGACCCACTTTATCCAGGGATGTAAACACTTTCATATTTTGATGTGATTTCGATAAATCATTAATTTTTATACATTCATGAGCTCATCCATTATTTTGCAATCATCTAAAACAGTATCAAGTTAAATTATTTTGATTTAGAACAGACATGACATTTTGGTAGATGCAGCAACTACATAGATAGCAGAAATTCTGCACATTATAAATATGCGCTTCTTTTCAGATAAGATATTCACGAAAGTTTCAACAGAAAGTCATGTAAACACACTAAACACACATCATCTTTTGCATTAAAAATTCTGACCACAAGTTATGTGTACACACAAGCAGAACTATGAAAACACATATGCCATGGCATTTATTATGCTTCCCAGCTTGTAAATAGTGCTCAAAATAAATTCCTGTGTGCTCGTCAATCGGTTGTACACAGCCATCGACCGTTACCATGATATCCTTCTCAAAAAATATCTGAAGTTTTCACCTTTTCAGCTTACAAATTGAAACAGGAATTTTTAAATGCCATTCAGAACTTATCTTCAAGTGGTTTTTTTTGGGTCTCGCTCAGTTTTCAGATTTTTGGGAGGTTTGGCATTTACACCCCTGTTTGATATACTGCGTGATATTGGCACTAGCCAGTTGATGGCTGGTATTAACTGAGTCACAGTTAACACACTGATATCCTAGAATAGTAATTTGTATTAAAAATACATATTGTTGTAAATAGGTTAATTCTTTTTTTAAACAGGAACTTCAAGAATGGCGAGACAAATACAAATCACAGGCAAGAGAGTTGAAGGAATCACTGAACAAACAAAAACTGACTATGGAACAATACACAGATATTAATGATCAGTAAGTATTTGGAAAACATGATGTCCTTATTCTGGGAACGTAGTACTCTTAGAAATTTCTTCTTTTGTAGAATTCGCTTTTTTTTTTCTTCATTCTGTCCTAGAAGTTCTGAACTTTTACCCGTGTGCCAGTACCATTTGGATATCCGAGAAAATGATGTTCAAATTGGAGATGCTATACTGGCGCATGAGAATGCATGAAGAGAAATGATTTCAGATTCAGGTTCTTAACTTTAGAAGAGCATGTCAGCGGTCAACTGATCAATAACTCCACCTTCTAAAGCCATTGAATTTAACAAGCGTCAAGTTCACCCATTGGCCAATGAAATTGTAGTGTTTCAGTGAACCATTGACAACCTCACATGAAAGCTATCTGGCCTGCTATGCAATAATCTATCTAGCGTGTCCGGCAGTGAAAACCAATTAGTGTACATAGTGACAAACTCAATGTCAGCATCATGATCTCTTTTTTGAAGTGCTTAACAATGCAACATATTATATAATCAATGAAGATACCCGAGAATGTCTTTCGTAACCTTTATTAGACATGGATATCACGTTATGAATACACCATGTGTTGACGTCAGTGCGGGTTCTGTCTCGAATAATGTGACAGGTAAAAGATAATCCCTAATCTGTATCTGTTGTTGAGATAAAGTGTCTCTAAACAAATTAACGGATCATGAGTTCATACAACCAGTCTCGCCGATAAAATACTGGAGAAATAATCAAATTTCGGGTAAATTTTAGTCACAGGACGAACTGAACCGTGCTCTTAGACGAAAACCACTCTGAGCAACTGTGTTCTCAGAGGGGTAACTTTACATAGAAAGAATTCTGTTTCGTGGCCAAATCGTGCTCCTAGGCGAAACGTGCACTTAGGCGGAGATATCTTAGGCGGCGACTTCTGTATTTGAAGCTGGGAATTGGATGTTACAACATGTCTTGTTTTGATCAATTGACGGTCTAGTTTTGTTGTCCTTGTCCAACTGTACCATCTAAGTTTAGTATGTAGAACCCAGCCTAATATTCAATAATAAGTGTGTATTTGTATTGAAAATCATTGCCATGTGTCCGTTGGAGAGGAGGATCTTCAGCTATTTGTTACACTTAGGTATGCAATCAGGATTAGCACAGGTATGGCTTTTGAGTTCAATTTCTGACCTGTTTTTGCCACTGTGTGCTGTATTTACTGAATATACATCCACTGTCAAATTGCAATACTTTCTTTCATCTTTACAGGCTTTTGAAACAACAGTCAAAGCTCAAAGAGCTTTCTAGAGAGGTTCGTAACAAGGAAGAAGAGGTTGAAGACCAAAGAAGAACGATAGATGGCTTGCGCCAGGACAAAAGAAAAGCAGATAAAGCTATAAATGAAGTAAGCACACTTGATTACAGTAAAATATTGAGAATTCATTTTTTACTTGATTGCAGGATGCATAAAACGTGGAGTATCTTTCAAAGCTCCTCAGTTCTCAGCTGCTGTTGTGCAGGACCCCCTTCTTTTTGGGTTCACAAAATGAGCACTTGAATTAGCACTTGAGCAACGGTTAGAAGTCCAAGACTATGTTTATTGTTAAAGATTGATGACTTTTTTATCCATTCGCTTATCAATAGGCAAGATTAACTATTTATAAAAAAAACAACCCTTTTTTTAAAAGATGATAGCTCAGTCCTTTACTATGGTACTTCAAAGTATATTGTTATTCTTTATGCCTTGCCAAAATACACAAAAACTTATCTTTTATGTGCAGTTACAAAACCAATTGGACGAGGCAAAATCAGAGTCAGCTAAAGAGCGTCGCTTGAGAGAACGGGCTGAGATGTATGGACAAGACCTTGAAAGCGAGATTGAAAGTATTAAGCGCAAACAGATGGGTCGCTCTGCTAACCCTGCTAACGTGTTGGAGCTTACTCAAGAAGTGTCAAGGTTAGTGAAACAAGATGATGATTTTTTATGTGCAGCTCTGAATAGATTGAATCAGAATGATTGAATGTTCATACTAATCTTCAGCTTCGTTGCAATGGTTTACATTTTTATTTCTTTATGCAGATTTTGAAATGTTTGTATGTTTTAAAAGTCAGTGAGAAAGTAATAAATTTAAGGGTAATCTTACTTGATTTGGTGGATACTTATAATCATGATAATTACCTTCCTATTTTCTTTTATTTGCTTTGTAAATACATTATACATGTTCCAAATATGGTTTACATCTTACCTATTTTGTATAAATCATTCAGATTAAAGACGGAAATAGAAAACAAAGAGTCAGAATATGAACTTGGACTTCAGCGTGTTTCATCCAAACACCAAAGTGAAGTCAGTGATGTGAACTACCAGCTAAAGGATAGTGAAACAAAACGATTAGAACTGTCAGAGGAAGTTTCCAGGTTACAGGCTAAGATCACAATTCAGTTGAATGCCAAAGAACTCCAGGAGCAGCTGACAACACAAAAGCAGCATTTGGAAATTACAGATCATAAACTGAAGGCTGTTCTTGAGGACTATGAAAGCTTGCAAGAAGAGTATAATTCGGTGTGTATAGTCTCCTCTCATCATGTTTAAGGGTACTGATATATCTGGTACTATATTGTAAAAGAAGATCTTGGTATTTATATTATTTCAATCTCGTTTAATCATTTTAGATAACTCAAGAAAAAAATTAGAATGAGAATCATACAGTTGTTAACATTTATATTACGATCACGACAAAATCTATGTTGCTAGGTATTAGAATTAGTCTATTGCTTTCATTGTTCATGATACATATTCATCTTCAGTGAACCAATTCATGTCTGAATGTTTTTTTGTTGTTTTTTTTAAATGTATTATAATTATTTTTTAGAAAAGTTTGTTCAGGGTGAAATATCCTTTCATTATTTACCCCTCCATAAAGGACACACTTTGAAATTTTCTTTTGAGAATAAATGTTTGATATTGTTGTTGTTTAAAGTAATGGTCAATCTGACCTAATTTTTGTCTGATGGACTTAATCTACAGCAATCCAACCGCATGGACAGTTTGATTCGTGAGAGAGGTCAGATGGAGGACGAGATGCGAGACATTTATGACAAACGGGATTCTGTTGCCCAGTGGGAGGCTCAGATATCAGAGACAATCAAGTGGTAAGATTTTTGTCCCCCTTGTTTAAAAAAAAAATTTTAACCTAAAAGATTGACATAACCAGTCAGGCTCCTTCTTGAGTTCAGACTTTAATTATAGGCAATTGTGAATTTATGTTCTGAAAGATGAAGTACTGGTTTTATTTTTATGCTTTGAAAAAGATGAAAATAGATTTTATATTTTAGATGAAATTGATCCTGTTACAATCTGGTATGTTTTGCATTATCTACTAGGGTCAGCGAGGAGAAAGATGCCAGAGGATATCTTCAGGCATTAGCCACAAAGATGACTGAAGAGTTGGACAATCTCAAGGTAATAAAAGATAAAGTTGTTTTGATTCTTTCAACTGGTTTAAGTAGGTATCTCAGCATTCAAAAACAAATGATTTTAAAATTCCCTATCATTGTTTTAGTTGATGATTTCAAACTGACAAAAATCACTTGGTGGGAAGTGCACTACATTGGATCTAAGTAATGGCAATTTTACACAAGGCACCTGGCAATTGAATGGATAGAAACTCAATGCAATGGGTTCATAAGATGACATTTTGAAGCAGTTGCCTAGCATTTACCGCCTGTGTCAATTGCCTTTTGTGTCATTTGCTTTATAGTAGAGGTGTTGGATTAATAAAAATACAAGGGGTGGTTGGAGGGAGGAGATAAGACTTATTTTAGAAAAGCTGGCATATGCAAAAGGTCAAGAACTTGTATACCACATGGCCTCAAATTACCCTTTTAATGGTCTTCAAATGCCCAGGATAGTAAAGAATATTATGGAAACTGATCAATGTGATGACTTTCTTTTTTCAGAGCCGTCCAAAATGGAGAAATCGTCGATCTCACAAGCTGGATAAGATGGAACTTTTGAATCTCCAGTCACAGCTTCAATCAGAGCTACAAGCGAAACAAAATGTCAGTGATGAGTTGTCAAGAACAAAGGTGGAGCTGATGACAGCAGAAAGGTACAATATTATTGATTTTTTAAATTTTTTCCATCAAAACATAGTTAATTGATTTATATGTCAATTTATAATGAAAATAGGGAAAAAAAATTAATTTGTCAGTCACTGCTTATATTGAATTGTATTTTTTTACGTTTTCTTTAGTCATAATATCAGCAGGAGATTTGATGGAAATGGGATATTCATTTTCTTGCCCCCGTATTGAATACAAGAAACATTTTTTTCTATTGTTTTTTTATAATTTGTTATTATTGTTGTTGAAACATCTTATCTCAAGCTTTTGTCTGTTCAAGTTTTATTTTATTTCTATTCCATCAGCAAACTCCAAGAAAGCAGCAGGATCATTGATGGTCTGAAGAGTCGAAATGAAATATATGAAGAGAGGCTGAGCAAGATGAACAATCAGACCAGAATAGAAGAATGTAATTGAAATTTTAAAAATGTAAAATTATTTATGAAAATGGGCTCAATATGCTCAATGTTTTCTAAACTAAGAACAGGACAGTTTTTATTTAAAGAGTATAATTGTTTTTAAGATCATATTATTAGAGTGATAAGCTTAGATTTTTATGTGTCAACCTATTCACAACACTCTCTTAAAATATTTCAGGGGAGCGATCCGCTGTGGAAAATACATCCATCTTGAAATACCTGAACGATAGATATTCATTGAATGCCGATGTAAGTATATAGCCAGTCGAAGAATTATATTATGCATGATTTAAATGTTATAAACTGGAAATGTACTAGGCCTGTTTTGCAGAAGAGAAAAATTGCTAAAAGTTTTTCATTTCTTTCATGAAAAAATCAATTTGAAAAAAACTGAAACAAATGTTATTTTGTAAAATCTGAAGCAGGTTTTAAATTAAAATCTTTGTTGTCAATTTCATTTTATTTGCAGCAAATTTCGAATGACAGCGAGAGAGAGGATGACAGTGAAGCGGACACAACCTCAAGGACGGATTCTCACACAGACTCTCGATCTGATCTCAGGATTGGTAGTGACACACCTGAAAATTCTCTTCCTCGTGAAATTCAGTTCACCCAGCCTTATGAACCAGTTTATGAACAGCCTTGGGAAACACACAAAGTGGGTAGCCCCGGACAAAAACGAGCAGGTCCCCCTCAAGTGACTCATGCAACGAATTCTTCATCTCCCCAACATTCAAGAAACCACAGGTATACTGTCCATATCCATAAATGAAGTCTGGTCATTTTCAATTGTCTACATTAAAAGTTAATGATTGAATGCATATGCTTTGATTTTTTGTGATATTCAAGTGCTAATAGGAAGCAAACATTTATAATCAGAGTATGGAAGTCATAAGATTAAATTTGACACTTCCATGAACATACTCAAAATTGATGATTTCAGACTTGTTTCAAATATTTGGAACACCTTTTTATTTTAAAGGTTAGTTTCCCTGTGTAATGTTTTGAATTTCTTTTCAGATTCATCGTGAAGTCTTTCCAGTCTCCTTACAAATGTAATTACTGCACCAGCCTTTTAGTCGGGCTGCAACGGCAAGGCATCACTTGCGAGAGTAAGTCCCTTTAAAGTTTCCTTTTCATGGAAATTAAAGATGTTAACTTGTGGCAGGAAGCATCATTCTGGGCTCTCTTGATATTTCTTTGTAAATAACGTTTATGGAGTTAAAATATGAGAATGGCAGTGATGCTGAGGGAAATTTGGCTGAAAAAATAATGTTTTAAATGAAAGATCTGTTATGTTTGAACTTGTTTATTAACATTTGAAATCAAGCATGAAATTAATATGACCATAAATGTCTAATGAAGGTGTTTTTGTTGTGGGGAGAGAGTTTGCGCTTAATCTAGACAAACTTTTGTTGTGGAAACAGTGATAAGCAGCAAATCTTTGGCCAAAACAGACTAACTGTCTAAATGTTCAATGAAGACCAGGACCTTCCAACCTTTTTAAAAAAAAAGTGATAGCTCTATCTCATCACAATTATTGTCTTTATGAAATGAATGGTTAATGTCTGTAATTGAATATGACTGCTTTGTTTCAACAGCTTGTGGCTACTGTTGCCATGTCCATTGCAAAGACAAGTGCCCTCAGCAGTGTCCTGTTCCACCAGATCAAAGTGAGGAAAATTATTTTTCTTATGTTACAGTATTAAAGATTTTGTAGGATAGGATCCAGTGAAAGTATTATCATCTACTAAAAAAACCCCAAATATTTATTTGGATATGAGTGTGAGCTTCTGCCTAATTTCCACTTAACTTATACTTTTTGCTATGATTTATATTTTCCTTTTCAATGAATCTCCAAATCAGATTTTTGTATTGTGTCTACAGAGGTGAAAAAGATGGGCCAATTATTGTCGGCATTTTACATTGTGATAAATTAACTTAAAGATATAAAACACATTTTGTTTCTCATTTTATAATTGGGGGTGGGGTGATTGAAGTCGTTGATAAGGAGAGATACTTTGACAGAGCATAGTGCGTTAGAGTGGCTTAATTAATGTCCTGAATTGTAGAGGAGTGCCTTTTGTGAACCGTGATGGCAGTGTGGTCAAGACAATGACCTGTAATGTTGATGTTTTAAAAAAAAGTTGGCAACTTCAGCCTGTAACCATTTTACCGTTTGTTTTCCCACAGCAAAACGTTCAGTTAAAAAAGGGTCAGGAACGACTTGTGAAGGCTTTGTCAGGGTAAGTTTATTACATGTGTTTTATACATATGATGGCGTAATTATTTGTAGAGAGGTAAATTTTAAATGTTGACAATAGCTTTTGTTATGTATAGTTTGAAAGTGTTTGCATAGTGAAGAGACATTGTGAAATTTTGACTTTTGATTGTCCAGAGATGCAATGAAAGGATTTTATTCATTGCTCAATAAGATCTTGGTTTTGACCGGTTTATCATTTACTTCCCTAGCATTCCAAATAATGGTGATGATAATGCATGTTATTTTAGGATCACAGTAGGATCTAAGGACTCAGAACAAATAATTTTTCCTGAAAATCAAAATCAACATGAGACTCCAACGAAACAAATAATAAAATTTACAATTTTTTCTTGTTTTTTTATGTTTATAGTTGGCAATTGAATTTTTCGAAAAGACATAAGATAAGTAAGTGGCTTGATTGTTGAATTTAAAAATTGATCCACTTAAATAAGAAATACTCCCAACATAAAATCTTTGAGAATTATAAATGTTTTGCTCTTGGTTACTTGAATTTCAGATCCCCAGACAAGGTGGAATAAAGAAAGGTTGGGTGAAGCAATATATGGTAGTCTGTGATTTCAAACTGTTTATTTATGAGATCCCTCCTGACAAGAACTGGCCAGGGCAGCAAGTTCAGCAGGTCCTGGACATGAGGTGAGTCATGAAGTTATGTTGGTGATGGATGGTGTATGTCTGAGCAAAAGAACAAATGCATGTTTAGAATTTAAGAATTGAATGTTAATGTTGTGACAAATAATTTTTTTGTGAATTCTTTAAATATATGGTAGCTTGACCACCCTGCGGCCATGCCCCAATACGCGGCCACTTGCAATAACATTATAAATGTCGACCCA
>JARFNW010155339.1:2152-16628 GCA_031763155.1 Dirona albolineata
CAAAAAAAATTAAAAAATAACAATCTTACTTTATGTCTCTGCAGCTGCTGGTTTTCTTCCTCCAAAATTCGTTTCTTCTCCGCCTCACTGACGTTGAACGTGTTGCTGGACATGTTGTTGAGGGCTGCATTGAAACCAGAGGGTCTGATGGACAAAGGAGAAGAAGAGAGGATTTGTAAAAAAAATTATGTTAAAATATTATTTTTTTTAAAAACCAGCTTGTGTAAGTCACTGAACAAGACTAGAACGTGTCATCAGGTCTCCCCTTTGTCAGCTGAAAACCACAGAAAACATAAAAAACACAAAAATGAAATCCAAAACGGATAGCCTCTGAGCCGTGTGATCTGTTCAAAGTCAGAGAACAACAGAGAAATAAGTGCAAGTTCAAGTCCATTAAGGTTCAAAAGGCATATCTTACAACATATATTCACTTCTTTTAGACCTCACACCCACATATATACATCAATTAGCCTATGATTATTATGAAAAATCTTTGCATTTGCAAAATGCTGCGATTGAGAGTGCGCTGCTTTTGAATAATTCTGTATTTCAAAAGACAGCGATATCAATCAGGCGACAAGACTATTTCATTCCAATCACAGATTGAGAGTGGTGGGGAGAGAAGCTGTGTATTATTTGAAGGTGTTGGTTCCTGCAGTAGAAAAGAGGGGGGTGTAGGTATTTGGATTGAAAGAGGAAGACTCTGGATAGAGGAGATCAATGGCGAAAGTTCGTCCACACTTAACCTTACACCGCAGAGTTAGTAGAAAGGGAATTGATAAAGAAAGAAAGAAAGGTTTTTGCAAAGAGTTGATGAAAGTTGGCGTCGTGATGACATGTAGTGGCGTATCAATGAGTAGGTCATGTCACGAAATTCAGGATATTGATAGACAGCCGAACGGCCATTGGTCAATTTTATCCAATAATTTTAATCATGCCTTTTTGACAAGAATGGAGGCTAGGTGGCCTACTAGTGCTTAGGACAGCAGACTCTCATTACAAAGATCGTGGGTTTGAATCCTATCAAAGTAACGTCGTTGTTTTTCTTGGGCAAGAAACTTTACTCCAATTGCCTCACTCGACCCAGGTGTAAATAAAAATGGGTACCAGCTTGCAACTGGGGAAGTAATCTGCGATAGACCAGCGTCCTATCCAGAAGGGTGACACAGTGTCACTCTGTCCACTTTACGCTACGGAAACTAGGATAAGCACCTCATGGCACGAAAGCTCTTTTACTTAAATTTTTTTTATTTTTTTTACGAGATTTTAGTTTCCCACTGAAGATTTTGTAGGGCTGATGTTCAAAGCCCAGTAATCAGGCAAAGAACCAAATCAATCAATTAAAAAAAACCCAAACATTTTTTATTCTCCGACCAAGGACTGGAGGAAATGGGAGTGATATAATTATTAAAAAGTGACAAATGATGACTTACTTGCTAGAGCCGGTGGGTGTGGTGGCAGACTTTTTGCCCTCCAGGGAAGCTAAGTGTTGCTCTAAGGCATCCAGTAGACTGGCAGGAGCCTGGGGGGGACAAAAGGAGGGAAAATGGATGAAAATAAAATAAAATAAAATATATATATTATCATTATCATTATTATAATTATAATTATAATTATCATTATCATTATCATTATCATTATTATTATTATTATTATTATTATTATTATTATTATATTATTATTATCATTATTATTATCATCATCATTATTATTATTATCATTATTATTATTATTATCATTATTATTATCACCATTATTATTATTATTATTAATTATTATTATTATAATTATTATTTTAAAAGGAGGGATGAATGAAAGAAAAAGATAATGGTAAAGCCTCAAATGTAAAACAACTGACAAAAAATATAAATGTTCTATCATTTGTTTAGAGTTGTTTTACAGTTGAAGCTACACCATTATCTTTGTCTTCCTTTTTTTTTGCATCACAAAAATTAACATCATTACTCAGTCAGTCCCTCTCCTTTTCCTCCTGCCCTAACTTTAAAAATGATTGGAATATAATCATTTACAGAAATCATCAATGTTTGAGACCAGCCACACACTTGAAAAGAAAAAATCTGTAACATTCTATTTTTTTTAAGGGGGGGTTGGCTTTGTGTGTGTGTGTGTGTGTGTGTGTGTGTGTGTGTGTGTGTGTGTGTGTGTGTGTGTGTGTATGAGAGAGAGAGATACAGAGAGGAGGAGGGTGGTGGGGGTGGGAGGAGGGGGGAAACAAGACAAAAACTTTTTGGACTATTTTACTACTGACTTGAATAACAATGATGACAATATTTAAAATTTATTGTTGTTAAATAATAATAATAATAAATAAATAAATGTACATTTATATAGCACTCATTAACCATCATCACCATGCTCTAAGCGCTTTGCAGTAGCACATTTGCCCCAGGAAAGCAACTTTATTTTTTTATAATTATATGTCATATCACATAATCCTATCATCTGTTGGTGATTCTGACTCTACCATGCATGTCTCTACCAAGGACAAAAGCTTGAGTGTTTGTTGGATCGGAAAAGTAAAGTAATGAAAATTAAGTCAACCAACGCTGCGGTTTATGGGTGGGTGTTCGTTTTAATTTTAACTCTTTCACATTTATCAATAAAAAAGACACTCTGATGACATAAACCTATGACCGACATTTTAGAAAATATCCAGCGGAGAACATTTTTTTTTTTAAATCTTTTTTTTTTTTTGTACATTATACATTCAATTTGCCTGAAACGTTGGAATACACAATCTGTTCCACTACAAGACGACAATGTGTTAAAAGTTTGAAATCTTGTTATGAGGAAAATTCTCAAAAAAATTTCCCTCTCTGGAAATTTCCTAAACTGTTACAGAATTATTACACCGAGTCAATGATATAAGGTTCTGATAATATATATGCAATTATTTTCGGAGAGGGGTAAAGGTGAAAAATAAAAATATATGTCATATAATATTAGAGTATACATTATATATGCAGTGTGAAATTAATGAGCGCTTTCAAGATTCAGAGTTTGATTTCAGATGCTGGCAACTAAGAGGACAAACCAACCCACTACCTTTCTAGTGCGAGGCCATTGTCTTAAAATATCAAGCTTCTCCGCCCAACAAAGAGGGGGGACAGGAGGGAAGAAGTACATGGAGTGTCGAGGTTGAAGTGATATTCATATTAATATAGGCCTATATATAAATATGTATATAAGAAAAGTAATTTTCATAAGAAAATATCACGATGTAGGTGATAAATAAAGAAAAATATGTCTCAAAAAGCCAGCCGCCTCGTGTGTACGTTTCGTTTGACATTATACACAGACATTGTAAGAAACCTTAACGGTTTTATATTGTCTGCATCCCCATGCGTCTACAGGCTCACAGGCGTTACCTCATTTATCCCCAGCAGGCTGTGCCATTCAATATTATTCTCAAACCCCATACGAAGCATACAGTGGAGCAGCCAGCTAGGCTAATTATACTAACACATACTGACAATTAATTTCTTTGCCTGTAGTAGCTGGGGGTACACATTCAGACCCGAATCGAGTGAGAGAAAAAAGTGTGCTGAGTCATTCCCAAGGACTCAATATTGGTAGCTTCAGTCAATATTAAAACTTGGCACCTCACGCTCTCGTGTCGAATAGCCTGACCACTCCACTCGGCCGGTAATGCCACAACTAAACCAAGATCAAGTATTAAATCAATTGTCAAATTGTTTCCATTTCCCCAGCCGCAACTTCTTATTATCTCCCTTTCCTGCGCCTTCATTTCATTTCATTTTCTCCGTCCTGTTGTCAGATGGGCTATTCTATTGACAAACGGAAACCTGAATCATCTATATATTATATCATTAGCTGTGTATCTTTAAAGACTTTGTTTTTTACTTTTTTTATGCTCTGGCCTTCTTTACAAACAATGTCTGTAAAACAGGCAAGGGCTAGTTAAGCCCAAGCTCAGAAAGCAGAGATAGAATCAAATCTGGCTGACAATATAAGTATCAATCGCACCTCATAAGTTTTTTTTCATTCCTTCTTCTAAAAAAAATATCACACAAACACAAGAAAGAAAAACAAAATGATTTGGGGGATTTTAAGAAAAAAGGGAAAGAAAGAAAAAAAGAAAGCAAATCATGTCAGTTTGAATATAAATTTCTGCTCACTTTCTTACATATCACATCTAGCCCTAAACCTTTTCAAGATAAAAAGTAAAAGCGACTAAAATGTAGTTGATCTCTAAACTTAAACAGAAAAAAAATCAAAAGCTGATTATTCGTCAATAAAACCAAAAAGAAAGCGATGTAGAAATGTTATACAAGTTATGGTAAGTAACAATTATAAGAATGCAGAGAATATTATTATTTTTGAAAACATTTAAATATCTGTAACAAATAGAAGATCACTACACATGCAAAAAGAAAGCTAGCAGCAATGAGCGTGATTTTAACATTGTCTGCATGGCATCCTTAGATTAAATATTTTTTTTAGATGGAAAAAAGGAGAGAAAACTAGCGATGGAAATGATGATGAGCAGGCAGGCTTTATATTTATAGCAAGGAGGGAGACCTTTGTAGTGACTGTGGGTAAAATCTGGTAGAAATACACAAGCAGTCATTTTACGTATTTTAACCATCGTTTGTTTATCTTTAAATCAAACAGCAATTACTTACACATTGGGAAATGGGATAAATAGATATGATCCAATAACCACAATTTTTATTTGGTTTACTATTATTATTATTATATTAACGCAGATCCTGGCTTATACTTATATGAACAGAAAACAAGGCAGAGGATTACTAACAAGTCAGAAGGCTAAAAGTAAAAAAAATAAATAATTAAATGAGCTGTTAGTGAATAATCTTACTATGAATAATAAATACGATATCATGCATGTTCTCTACAAGGTGAAAGAGAGGTTTCAATTTATTTCAAATATTATGGGGAAGAATCAATTTTCATTTCTTTCTTTACTTTTTGGGAACAAACAGTGTATGACACGTATCAGAAGCAGTGAAATGCCACAGCTACAATTTTATCTCTAGATACAAGATGCGTGTTGATACAATTATTCATTATTAGGAAGATAAGATGTTTGCGCACGTATGTATGTACGTATGTATGTCAGTACCAGAAAGTTAGTGCCAGGCAAATGCGGGGGGTGGGGGGGGGATAAATTTCATTAACCAAAATGAAATACAACTGCAAAGAAGAACAGCCGAAGCGTTTGTTCCTTTAACACTTTTAACTGAGATCACTCAAGACTTACAGATGATGAGTTTGTCCTTAAACCCTGCAGACAAATTGCCAAAATCATTTGAAATTTGAAACAAATTTTCATTTTAAATTGATTGATGCACCATGAGCACAAAATATTTGCTGCGAAATAAATTTGAACCTCTCTTGAAAGGATTTCCGATTCAATGTCACACGAAGACACATTTTAAACTAAAATTATGAGACTCGTGAAAATTGTCAAAATAAGACAAAAGTTGTTTTCATTTTATTTTCTCAAAGTGATGCATTTCGTTATGGGGTAATGTGTGATGGGAGAGAGAACATCCATGATTACATGAGTAAGTAAAAAATAATGAAGTTACAATAAAAGGCATATGTATATATATAAAATAATATATCATTCTGGTATTTTTTTCTTTTCTGTTTTTCTTTTTTTAAGTTTATAATTTTTTATTTTTTATTTTGTCTTACTTTCCCCCACTATCATTTGATTTATCTACAACCCGTCAAAAAAGGTTCAAAAAAGCACATTCACATCTATGTCACAGTAAACAAAAGAGGTTGTTACAACATAATAAGTTTCCACGCCACGTTTACCACAATAATAATATCCCGCCCACCACACTGACAAACTCACACCTCCAACTGTATAAAATAAATCATCATAATCTCACGACATGCACTGGATAAAGTCACATAATGTAGATAAATAATCATTTAAAACAAACCCACATCTATATCCACATTGCTTCTCATCTACTATTCAAATTCATATATATATATAAAAATGCTCGCTACGACTCAACTTCATAGATACAATATCTGCCGTGTGTTTGTTGTCTAATTTCTCCATGCCCAAATAAATAATATATAACGATTAGCTAAACGTGAAATAATAAATACCAAAATAAGAGGGGTGTTGGTATTGGGGTATTGCTAACGAAATAACAAAAACAAGGACCTAAAGGGGTGATCATTTCTCAAAGGCTGTTATCAACAAAAGGCAGGGTTAGGGCACATGCATCTCTACAATTCCAGGAAGGGGGAGGAGAAAAACAAAAACAAACGGTCCTTCCAAACAACCAAACACAAATGTGGTGTGACCAAAGATAACAAAAGGCCTGACGATACCTTCGGAACCAAAGAAGGCAGCGGTTTGTCGTCCTAGTAGTAAAAACGGAAATATTTATAATAATTTGTTGAAGGCAGAGTGCCCTGTTAAATGCTCACATGATGGATGATGATCCCAAACCTCTATAAACATGTTTTTCAACTATGTGGTACTACTTCTCAAGTTACTTGTAATGAACCACCAAACTAATTATTTGAATTCTAACAAAAAATATAATAATACTGCCTGTTCTTCCTTGCTACTGTCGTCACAGTACCTAGCATAAAACTTTCTTTCTTTGAATCCTTTCACTTTCAGAGTCCGGAGGAGCCCATCGCAAAGTTTTACATTAAGTTACACAATGTCCGGCTCATTCCAGTTTTTAAAAGAAGACTTGTTAATCCATCTATTCCACAGCCATTTACTTAACAAACGCAGCAAACATGTAGACAGTGTTGCCTAACAAGTTGTTTCTTGACAAAGAAGAGCTATGACGTGATAATTGTACACAATTTCGCACTCTTTCAAGTTGTTTTCTAAGATCTAAGAATCCAAGGTAAAAATATCCTAGAACAAATGCAGCAGCACGTTGATAATTTCCCCTAATAACAATAGTTTGTCAACAAAGAAGATGGAGCTCAAGCTGTGACTGAAATGATGATAACTGGACACAATGTGACATTTCAGAGTGACAAAAAGAAAGATTACAAAGAAAGTGAAGGAAGTGAAAAACCATAGAAAGTCATTTCCATGCAACTCAGCCTATAAACCAGAGCATGTCGTTACAAAATAATAGATTAGATGCAATATACAGCGAGCGGACTGAACTTGAGTTGAAGTCGAATGAGTTTATCTTATGAACGAGTTGGGACTTGCTTTTAAGTCCCCAGCCTCTATCACTATTACCACTGATATGTAAAACTTCTGATAGGTGCTCCTCTTGTGGCGGTCGTAGACTTTCCAGCAGTTCATTTTAGTATCAGACAAATTTAACCACAGTGGGCTGATCCCCTGCTTGCCTTAAAAATCTTGATCTATAGATTTTCCAGTTCTGTATCAGGCCATGTACACTGTCCTCGGCCAGACACAGAGCTGGTCCCTACACTGTTTAATCACAGTAGTATAGGGAACAGATAACAAACAAAACAAATATAACCGTGACACTAATAGGCCAAGTTATCTACTATATCTAGATTATCTTTTCCCACAATTTGACCTAACCACTCAGGAAGTACAAAGAAAAAAATATCATTACTCAAATTTTATGCAGTCAAATTATGATAGCCTTTCATTTCATCGCCATATCATTTTCAAAAGTAACATGCCTCTTTGTGTTTATCATTTTTAATCTAAAGTTATTTCCAATCGTACGAGGCTGATTCGCACCACGCAAGCAAAAAGAAATTATTTTAGAGGCATCTCATCCAACAGCACGTCCAAATTGCCGACACAGGCAATTAAAGAAATTTACAAAACATTATAAAATTATGAACAGGGAAAAAAAAGAAGCAAAATTACAAAACGATGCAGTCACAAAACCATCAAAGACAAGACAAATCAAATGTCAGAACAATTAATTAGTTTGGACAAAAACCAAAACAATGACAAAATTCATTTACCTTTTTTCCCCTGTACATTCTAACTCAACCAATAATTATTTGCTATTATGATGAAAACAACGAGAAAGTAATTCCTAGTGCCAGAGTTGATTTAAAAAAGACGAAAGAGAAAACTAGTGGAGTTAACGATGACAGTAGAGATAGAACATGTGACTGCGACTGTAGCATGCGGCAAAAAAGCTCATCAAGCATCAAGTTTGTTCTAATTATCTATTCACACTTTTAACGGTCTTTTGCATCAACAATCATCGCTATTTCAACAATCGACCCAACAACATCAATTCGAAAAATTATCAGCACTGCATTCATTATCAAACATCACTATAAAGCAGGGGGGGGAAATATACAAAATCTAAAAAATATATAATAAAGTTATGACAATATTTTCCTTAAATGTCAGGTGGTGGTGGTGGTAGTAATATTATATAAAAAGCATTTTCCGTTTTATACACAGCAGCAACATAAACAACAACCTATTTCAACAACTTATATATCCCAAAATTACAACATTCATAGTTACATTTATTTCTCTGCAAGACAGGAAAAAAAGGAAGAAAAGGAAAAAAAAAGAAAAAGAAAGAAAAAAAGAAAAGAAAAAGAAGGGGAAAAAAAGAAGAAAAAAAAAGAAAGAAAAAAAAGATAATGAATTAATACTCACTTTTGCCAAGTCTGGAATATCACCTTTGTCAATGCCCATATTCTGATGAGAAATTATAAAAAGAACATTCAAAGTGATACATAAAAACACAAAAAATTAATTTTGTGGATTGTACGAGAAGTGAAGACTACAACAATCTCCATTTCCAATACATAAATACCACATATTTTTTTAAAAGAAGTTTTTATTGCTAGCTGCATTCTAAAAAAATAAAAAATAAAAAAACCAACCTAAAAAAACCAACCACAAATAAATAAATAAACAAATAAAATTTTGTGATATTTTAAGAACTGCCAGATCAACAAAAAGAAAAAGATATATATGCCATTTCTTCATCTAATGACATATATAAGTGTAGGTAATTCCAGGCCAACTAACGTGCCAAATACAGACATGTCCTACGAGGCTGACGTTGACTCCACTCCCCTACCCACATTTAGAAAATAATATAATGACTTGATTCTTGCTATGCAGTACTACCCAAATCAAAGACAGAATTACATTCACTAACGGACTGCAAAACTGTTTACTAAAAAATATTGACTTCAAAAAAAAAAAAATCAGTCAAAAGCATAAAAAACCCCCCAAAAAACAACAGAAAAGTGTAGTGTCAGAAAATGCACTTTTAAAAAAGTAAAAAAGTTTTAAGGTTTTCAGTTAAAGCCTTTAATCGCCCCCAAAAGGCTTTAACGGTCATATCAAAGTGCCACCTCCCATTTAAAATTAAAATTTGATAGAGGACTTTTGCGACAGAACCTTATAAAATCATTGAGACCCTAAAATGACTGTCCAGGATTCAAACCTACTGCCTCTACGTCCCAAAGCCACAGCTTTAACAGCCTTTGGCATGGCCTAAATTAAACAATACAAAGTAACAAATCTTCTTTCATAATAATTGAACCCTACACCGCAAAGTGGTAATAAGTGACAATCAAAGAATCAAAGAAAGGGCTTTTAAAAAAAATACTGTTGAACTCGTTTAAAAAATGTACATCACCAAGGTGAAAACAAAACAGATTTCTAACAAAGTGGTCATGTTCTTTATAATATTCAAAATACAAATTCAATTGCTTCAAGTAATACATCTTTTCAAAAAAGTTAAACAAAATCGAGGGGGAAAAAATATAAAAAAATAATAATAATTTTAAAAATCTATTTTGACTTAACTTCATACAGAAATCGATCTTCCAAATTTGATTATAAAGTTTGTAAAATTGAAAAAGAAAGTCTTCTTTTTTTTGTAAAGAAGAAAATCAATGAATAATGAAAGGAACTATGACTCATCTTACACCTACGTCTTCTATTACTACCTGACGAAATGAAAGAGAAAACAGGACAAATCGTTAAAGATCAAAATCAAGTTGACATACTTTGGTGCATCAGTTTGTGCAGACCCATCGCATTGCATTGAGTGTTATTCCATTTAATCTTCAGATACCTGATGTTAAATTAAACAGCCATTACTTTGGTACACACTTCCCACAAAGAAATTGTTGCCTTCTAAAATCAGTATACAGGGCTTTGTCCATCTCAGATTGACTTCAAACAAGAGGGGCTTCTTTAAAAAGTTCCTTTTCCCCGATCGTTGTGTTCCCATATTGTCTTCATAATATATATTGTCATGAAATTTCTAAAACTCAAGGAATATCTATAACTATCATTATTATCTTTATCAATATTATTATCCTTATCATCATTATTAATATCATTATCATTATTAAATGAGTGTTACAAAAATAACAAAAAAAGGTCTGTATATTGTGAATCATTTACCTAGCCACTGCTCCATTTCTCATTTGAATTTTTATCAAAGTAATCACCCCATGCAACTCCCAGCAACAGTTTCAAACATTTCTGCTGGTCCTTCTATGGCTTTCAATAACAATAATCTCAACTCGTGATGATCTCAGACCGTTTGGGCTTTCCCAAACATTTCAGGTTAATCACATTCTAGTAGTGTGTAAGCATCTCACTTCTTTCCTTCCTAGAGATCGCACTATATTATACTTTTAATGAACATAATGAAAATATAAATTCACTATTTCCATAGAAACAAGAACCGAGAGTTCCCAATGTCGTAAAACAACAAGAAATACATACCTCAGCTACTTTTAAGAATTCTGAGACTTTGTCCATCCGAACTAAAAACTTTTTGTATAATTGTAATGCGTCCTTGCATTGTTTCTTGTTCATGTCAAAATATTTTTCTGGAAAAGGGAAAAAAGAATGACAGAAACCATCATTATTATTTTCACTCTTGAATTACTCAATACACACTTTAAGGCACATTATATATTGAAATACAAAGAGAGGCTAAAACAAAAAATAAACGAAACAAAAATGTTTGCTTCAGTTTTTGAAAAATGTTAAATGTAATTGAAAAAAAACAAATGTTAGAAAATTATATAAAGACTGAAATAGGCTTTGAGGTTTTATTAGTACCGCATTGCAATGTTTCAGACCAGGTCAATGTCCAGTCCTGGATGGTGCACAAGGCACGCACAGAATGTATTGCAAAAGGTGAAGACCATCAGGGTTGAATTTGAACCTATGAAAAATAATACCTACAATTCAGTGTGTGTGTGTGTGTGTGTGTGTATGTGTTTTAGAATGCGGGTATCAAACAGTTACAGGGTTCCCACCTAAAATTATATTTCTGTTCCCTGATTTTCCATGATGCTAAATTGTTCATATTAAGACAAAACTTCCTTTTCAGCTGACTGCACAGTGATATGGTTCAGTTGAATTTGTCAATAAACACTACATTAGAGGAAGTTTGAGTGGGTAAAAATGTAGGCTACCTATGGACATTTGGTAATTGTTGGGGCTTGTGGTGGTGTTGGTAGTGACGAGGATGATGATGATGATGGTAGCGGTAGCAGTGCTAGTTGTGTTGGTGGTTGTAGTTGTTATGGCAGTATTGGGCGTGGTGGTTGAAGTAGTGGTAGTGATGTGGTGGTGGTAATTGTGGCGGTGATGGTAACAGTGGTTGTGGTGATGGTGGTGGCAGTTGAGTAGTGATGGCTAAAGTGATGGTAGCGGTGCTGCTGGCAATAGTAACTGGCGGAGCTAGTAGTTGTGGTGCTTGTGGTAGTAGCAGTGGTTGAGTTGTGATTATTTTAATGGTGGTAGCAGTAATCGCACGGGGGGGGGGGTTTGTACAAAATACTGAACTACTCTACTTACCGAGCAAATTGATGATTCCATCATTATAGCAAGCAAACAAACGAATGAGGTCTTTAAATAAAAGCATGAAGCAGGCAGTGATGACGCCATTTGTCAGCTCATTGGGCGTACACTGGATGGGAAGTGGAAGGGAGAGCAAAAAATACATTACTCTTTTATTACATTATTTATATATCTCCTCTAAGCCACCTCTTTCAGCCCTGACGATTCACATTTAGTTTCCCCTTAGGGAGGCATCTCCTCTTCCAGGACTGGCGGTTGTGTTAAGAATGCTGATAATGATGTTTCTGTAACTTTCTGGACAGGGGTGTCACCCATGCGCCCAACCCCCAACCCGGAGGACCAGGTGCTTCAATTTTGGGAGCCACGACCTTGTTTGCCATTTAGTCACCTTTTACAACACGCTGGCATTACATTAAGGCTATATTCGTGCAACCACTCTGTTTTGAGGGCCCCCGGACACCACACAGGGGTCATTTAATTACACCTCTTCCTTATTTCAAAAGTTTCATATCCGGTCACTTTTCCTTTTGGCAACTGTTTTGGGGGGTTTTCTTTTCCCTCCACCCACTTTATCTTGGAATTTAAAATGATGATGTACTGATCAATTGTTCAAAAGTTTATTGACTTGCATCAAAACAGTAAACCCATGCTTGTGCCAGGCTGTATGTAAAGGGTGATTGAAAAAAAGGTAAAAAACTTACATCAAATTCGAGTAATGCATCTAACTGTTGCTGGAGAACAGGCAATGTTTTCAACAACTGAAAATGAAAAAAATAAATAAATAAATAAATAAAAATATAAGTAATCATTTGACATACTTGCAATTCATAGATAACTGCTATTTATGATATCTAAAACTGGGATCAAAAAGGGAATTAAAAGTAAAGGAACATATTGGAAAGGCCAGCTCAATTGTTTGGTCATAGAAAACTCCAACTGCTTTACGAAAAGAAAGAAAAAAAACCCATAAAAGGGAATATATTATTAATGGCTTCCAAACGACAAAACAATAATTTAAAAAAAACCAATGTATGTTTCGGCCAAAGGCCTTTGTCAAGCCACAAAACTAAGAGGGACAATTACATTTAACACATAAACACAAGGGCAAAGGGGATGGGGGGTGGGGGAATCAATGGAGGAAGGTCATTAAGGAGGGGAAAACTACATTATTTTAAAAATAAATCATAAAGTAAAATCATTCTGCTTTAGAAAACTGTCTCAAAAACAGAACAGCCTTTGTGTGGATTCTGGTAACCACCCCATTCCCTGAAATACTTTTTGCATTATCATGTCTTACAAGTCAAATTGTACAACAAGCGAGTATTTACAACAATGTTAATTGATAGCAAATTATAAAACAGACACAACTCAACTATCCCACACGATCATTGACACCTTGAAGATTAAATGCACCACGGGCAAGACTTACATATCAGATAACAGTGACTTTCCGACCATCCGAATCAGTCCCAAAAAAATATATATATATATCAAGACGATAATAAGAAATATAATCTTGAAACCCATCCTCGTGCACACACACACACATACGCAACAATGTGATAAGAAGCACTTGTCAAACTAATCCAACTGTACCTACTACCAGACCACTTCAAAGATAAAAGGGAAAACAAACAAAACAAAAGATAACTGTAACAATTGCTTCTATTTTGTCCACATTTTGTACTCGGGGAACAAAATTAGAAGTAATAAAAAAACAACTTGTCAAACTAATCCAACTATACCTACTACGAGACCACTTCAAAGATAACAGGGAAAACAAACAAAACAAAAAGATAACTATAACAATTGCTTTTATTTTGTCCACATTTTGTACTCAGGGAACAAAATTTGAAGAAGAAAAAAACCCTACCGAAATAACCCCCAGCGTTAGTCGCAGTGAAATGTAGGCCATAGGAGTAAATTTTCTTCCCCCGCAAGGAGAAAAACCCAAAACAAAACAATGCGGAAAAGCCAGACTCCCACCCCATGCCCACCACTGGCGGCGTGGCTCGTGCAATGATAACACCCTCTCGGCCACCTTGCCACCTATATCAAAATCTCTAATCACGAGCTACTTGGCTAACTTTAGAACTACTGAGTATCATATCAGACTAGCCTGACCAAAACTGCCCTTGAGCAGCTGTACTTCAGTGGTTTATTGGGTTTGTTTTGTTGGGGGGGTTTTTTTTTTTAAAGGAAACAATTTGGAACTGCATTGCTGAAACATTACCGTTATTTATAGTTGTTTTGCACTTGAATCCAGATACCATTACTATCTTTTGTTTTACACCTGAAGTTGAAGCTGTAACAATCTCTCTCGCTTTTGTCTTTTTGTTTTTTTTTCACTCATTCAACCAAATTTGATAAGAAACCAATTTGACCCTCATGAACAGCCATAGACGACATCCAAACAAAGTAACTTACCTTTTCTGAATTCATTGTTCTAAGCAAACCATCATCTTTTCTGAAAACGAAGAGAGAAAGAAAAAAAATGTCAGAGGTGTAATAGCATTCCAGCTCTCATAAAATAGTATGTTTTTTTATTTTTTAGCTGTTTTGTTTTTGTGCTTTGGTTTTTTGTTTTGTTTTGTTTGTTTTTGGTTTGCTTTTGTTTTTTGTGGGGGTTTTTTTTTTTGGGGGGGGGGGGGGGGGAATTTATAT
>JARFNW010155450.1:0-18510 GCA_031763155.1 Dirona albolineata
CTCTCTCTCTCTCTCTCTCTCTCTCTCTCTCTCTCTCTCTCTCTCTCTCTCTCTCTTCTCCTCCTCCTCCTCTCCCTCTCCCTCTCTCCCTCTCTATCTCTCTATCTATCCCCCCCCCCCAGGCTTTGAATATATCCCGCTTTGCTCCATAAACAAAAACACATTAATATGCCAGGATGATGAAATATGAATGGCTAGTCCACCTATTTCAATACGTGCCATTTGTACAGCTTTTTTTGGCTTTGTGTAGTATCTCATTTCCAAATGTGCGCATGATATCAGTTTTATATTTTTGTACACAGTTTATTTTCAAATAATATGCTTTCTTTTTGTTCCATATATGTATTAATATCATCATTACTATTTGCATACACTTTTCTTTTATTCTTTGGCAAATAAGAATACTGGTTATTAAAAAAGCCAATTGTATTTCAATCTTAAATTCTGCATTAACCCAACGGCTTGCATGGCTATTGCCACATCCTTGTCATGGGCTGATTTGACTACATTGTTTTCATTGTAGACAGCTTTAACTAGCAACTTAAAAACACAATATTATTAGAGTATATTATTGTTCTTTAACTAGTAACTGATTATAACAAGATTTGAGAGTATTTTTCTTTTAACTAGCAACTAAAGATCAAGATTTTGAGTATAATATTGTTCTTTACCTAGCAACTGAATAACAACACAATGTGTGTGTATTGTAGTCATAAACTATCCCCCCCCCCCCCCCCTTTTTTATTTTTAAATTCTCTCACTCAATGTACCTAACTGTTATATTTTCCTGCTTCTCTAGTCAAAATTAAATTGACATCCCATTGTATTCGCTTTTATTGACTTATTGACCTTCCCCGCTAAGATTATAATATAAGGAGATGATGTAGTTCATATTATTATATATTGACAGTTAAGTAGTTTCCAACCTATAATTTAACCTCGCCTCCTCTCCTTCTCAAGCCTTTTGTGAATTGATGCTGGAATTGCCTTACTATGGTAGTAGTGCCAACGATTTTTATCCCTGCAGTAATTATTAGTTTATGCACAGGCATGTCAGACCTGTACATGTTTTATTATATATGAGTTTTAAAATATCACAATCAATACATTTTATTTTAAGCTCAGTTTTCATAGATTTATGTTCACGCTGTGCATTTGTTGTATTGCAAATTATTATTTATTGTAGTGTAGTGAGTGGTAGGTTTCCTCTCTCTTGGAAGACTGGTGTGGGAGGGAGTCGCTCTCTGGGGAGTAGACTTGGGTTGATCATTTGTGGAGACGTTTGAAGTTTGAGTCGCCAAGGTGTCAGATATAATCCCTCTTGGCCTGACTGATAAAACCCAGTTGAATTCTGCCAGTGCAATACACTCGATATGTCACCAGCATGGCTTCTGATACGATTAATCCATTTCTAATGGAGTGGGAGTCATAGGGGAGGGTAGATGTATTTTTTATTTGATTTTCCCTCGGCATCAGCCATTATCTTTACAATGTTTGTAAAGGCAATGGTTTCGTTGACGGCATGGGGCCTCTGGGTTTTCAATCAGTTAAGTAGTAATACTTTTTAAAATTCTATTGTTCTTGTCTTTTTATATAGGTATGTATATATAGATATAATATGTGTATATCAAAAAATGGAAAAAATAATACCGTCTCTATTTGATTTATTTAATTTTCATGTCTTGGTGTTTGCAGTCTTTTCGTTGATATATTTGTTAGATTAAGCAAAAGATTCAGAAAAGTATAATTAGTGCAGATTTTGATTTGAATACAAATATTGCGTGCATTGCATTTTTCTCACATATAACTTGCACCAAACTGAATTCAATATATACAAAACAAAAAGAAAAGCACAATGTTGCAGACAATAAATAGTAGTTGTTTGTTTTTTTAATTTAAAAAATTGACTAGGTTATCTCGCATTGCATGCTTCATTAGCTGCATATAAATATTATAATTTTACAAGTTGCTAGACTACTTTATATAATATAATATTGTCAAACAGTTTCGCCTACTATTTTTCTAGGATTATATTTGTGGTTTTGACCTTAATGGAAAATATAAACAAATTTTTAACATGCTCTCATGACAACTTCGTGTCTTTAAACAATATTACGACAAAGCCTGTCATAATTACATCCCCACCAATAAAATACAATGCATGAAAATCAACCCCCATGACGTTTTTGTGTCCCAACAGAAAACCAAAAGTCCAAACGGGCCAGTATCAGTTTTGATGTCATCCTCAAGCCAGCCTCGGCAGATTCCCCCCGCCCCTCCCTCCCCCAGTCCCCCAGGGACAACAAGCAGAAGGAGATGTCAGAGGAGAAGATTGCCATGAAGCTGAAGAAGGCAGAGCAGAGGAGGAGTGTTAGTATTTTTACAGCATGAAATTCATACGTTTTTTCTTCTTCTTTCGTAATTATATTTTGGTAGAAATATATTGCCAACTGGATATCATTTAATGCCAATATCAGTGGGCAAAATCAGTGTTCTGTTGATATGATTAATGATAAGAGAATGTGGTTACCATCATCGTAGCTTATAGTGTTCAGTTCATATTTGATTTATAAATTCTAACAATTAAACAAAGTAGTGATGATATATGAATTAACTTGATGATTTTGAGAAGTTGGTTTCACGTTTAGCAAACCTGCAATGCAAAACACATTCATCAGTCTACTAGGCTAAAAGTAAGGTAATGTTTTTGTTTGAGGGTCACTGCTTCGGGAGCGATAGGTAAAATAATTATATTTTTTTAAAAAGAAGAAGAAAATAGATATAAAAATGATTTATCAAACAAAATTTCAATTTTTAAAGGGAGCTGTGATTTCAACATATTAATTGTGACGATCATGGTAGCAATAGTAATGATAATAAGATGCAGGAAGCTGATCACCTGCTGGTCTTTAAGTGCTGATCCAAAATGTTCTAGCGAGTGCAGTACAACATGATTTTCAGGATTTGTGGATTCTTATTGCCCTTCAAGACTGGGTATGGAGCTGATCCCAACATTGGTATGATTTATTACGGTAGGCTGCGAAAAGAAAATTGATGGTTCATCGACTTAACAACGCCACCCCATTCTTGATTTTCCTCCCAATAGCTGATAGAACACGAAAAATTAGAGCAGCTTGCCAAGGAGCGTCAGAAGTATGTCGAAGTGATCACCAAGGCACAGTCTGAAAGCCAGGAATTCATCAAGAAGACCGAGGAGAAACTGAAACGCTCCATGGAGAGTAGACGAGAAAAGAGGGAGACACAGATCAGAGCCTTGCAGGAACGACTGCGGGAACATGTGAGTCTGGCGAAGCAAGTCTTAGAGAGTCATGTTGTAGTCGATTTTGTGTTGTCAAGTCTAGATATCTGGTTCAGTTTTTTGTTTTTTTTAAACGTTTTTATGATGGAAGAAAAGAATAAAATTTTGAGAGTAATTATTAAATAATATGGTCTGAGAATTTGCAATTATTTGTTTAATCTGTTTAGCCTAGCCCTTTAACAGATATTCCAATTGAATTGCACCCGTTTTCAAATTGTGGCCCATTAGACTTGTGTAAAGAGGCATAGGAAAGGAAAGTCATTTAGAAAAAGAAAGAAGAACATGAAAGTAAAAGAAGTAAAGATGGGTTTGCAACATTTATAAATTGAAAGTAAGTCAACTTGTTTCATCATTTATTTCTCTCTCATTTCTCTCTTTCCTTTTCGTATCGATTGTTCAGAATTAGTACATTTTCTTGTGATTGCATGACTTTTACTACAATAACAAAATAATTAGGGGGTCAAAATACATTTTTTCAAAATGTTATAAATCTGAGGACATTTTTGGAGAGTCATTGTTAGTCTAGTCCAGTGAAAAGATATTTTAAAGCTTCCAATATAAACTCTGTTGTTGTGGAATAAGGAATCATATAATATTGGAATACCTTATGAAATATATCATATTCTATATCAGACAGTATATATTTTTATTAAAAGAAAAAGATTTGCCTACAATTAATGAAACAATAGGTCGACATGTCTTCTAAAGAGGACTGCTACTACAAAAATGCTGGCATTGGCTTCTACTGCGTATCATACAGATACCGACACAAACAAAAAAACCCGACTCAGACAATAATTTAATATCATATTTTATTAGTTCAATCAAATTTGGCGTGGCTTGCATAGAGTGGGTTGCAGAAAGAGGTGAATGAAAGATGACAAGCTGCATCCACCCACTTCCCTCTTGAGGCCTCTCTGCCCCACCCACCCTTCGCCCACCCTTCACCAGGTTATCCCTGTTCCCATGTTACAACAGGATGCTCTTGAGATGTGTGACAAGTGTTTGCGTCAGGCCCAATGATAACAGGGCGTGGGCATTGATTGATTTTTATTAATTTGTAACGGCACAAAGTCTTGTTGTGCAAACGTTGACTTTGATTAGGGTTTTCCATCGGCTTAAGCCGTTGCTTTTTATCGTAATCCGTAATTTTCACACAAAATTGACAGGAATAGACAGGAGGCTTTCCATTTGCAACAATAACATTATAAGGCTGCTTTTATTTTCATTGGTTTTCTGTTGGAGCTTGTAAAGAAAGAACGAACGAAGAAAAGAAAAAAGGTTTGAATTGAATTCATTTGAATAAGGGAATCCCCTTTCCCCCAAGTGCTTTTTTCTTTCTTTCTTTTTTGTTTGAAAAATAAATAAATTTTGTTTTATTATTTTAGTTTTGCTTTATTGTCTTTCCATTTGTTTGATTTTGATGCTTGTGTCAAAAGTCGTGTGATGATTAGAAAACATTGGCAGGATGAGAGAATATTGAAAGATTTTGAGGCAAAAACGGCCAGCAGCAACTGACGTGGAATGGGAACAATATTTGAAGAGGGCAGGCAAAATCTTCTGGGGTTTTTTTGGTCAGTTTTCATTTCAGAATTTTCATTTTGATTTTGTTTTGTTTCTTCTTCTTTCTCTAATTTTGTCTAATTTCATGTCTTCCTTTCCCTTTTGTGGTGCCAGTCTGTCAAAGTACACGATGTTCAGAAGACGGGCATGGAGATGGTGAAAGAATTTGAGGCAAAGGCCGAGCAGAAACTGACACAAAAAATGACAGCATATGAAGAGAACAGAAAGAATCAGTTGTGCATTACACTTGCTAAGTTGCAGGAACATGTAAGTTAAATTTTATAAAGCTCTCCTCTCCCTGCTTTGTGTTTTAACACGGATCACATTTTTCACTGCTGACGTGAACTCAAATGTTTTATTTTTATTTATTGAGATATAGAAACATGTTGTTGCACTCTCAGTCCCCTGTCAAACTGACACAGCTTAGGATTCTTTTTCTTCGTTCCTTTCTTTTTAAAAAATCCTTATTTTGAATGTGTTCCTTTCTGATGTGTTGGTTCTTCCAGTTGGTTGTCTTGTTTGATAATGAAATGAATTATAAAATGTAGTTTCAGTATTAGCTATGACTATGATGTAACAGATGACAGTGTAATATAATATTCCAGATCTTACCTGAAGCTTCATGGTAGTGGAAAATACTTGTTAGTTTGAAGAGATGTCAGGTTCTACCCAGGATACTATAAATAGATGCATTTGTAAGAAATGTGAATCCTGTTTGGGGCCAGAAGTTTCAGTTTGAAAAGGACCATACATATTTTTATGATTGAAAATTATTATAAATTTAAAAAAAAAGTTTATTGTATGAGATATGATAGTAAGTAATGCACATGTTCACGACGCAAAATTCTTTAACATTGAGAGAATTATCGTCACTTTTTTTCTTGACCTATGTATGAAATGTAAAGAAATTAATTTATAGGTTATTGGTTGCTTATATTATCACATAACTCCCCCATGCAAAGAAAAGAAGCTGTTATCTTGTGGATTAGATGTATTTATGATATTTACAATTTTATTTGGTGTCAAGACATTAAGTTATGGCCGATGACTTTAACCTCGGCACTATCATAGGTTGTTGTGGTTATGATGGCAGAGGATCATGCACAAATGAAATTGTCTTTTAAAAAAAGTTTGGGAAATGCAGTGACCTTGATTCTGTTACAATGATCTTTACCATCCTGCTTAATTCGGTGAATGTGTCTTGCACTGTAGGTTAAATGGCGATTGTGGTAATTTTTTAAATATTGTCTTTAATTGAAAAGAGTCTTAGAGTTTTAATAGGTATCTGCATATTATTGCTTACCTGAGTAATATTTGTTTTCAAGATTTTCATATTTATTTCATCACAATGTCATTGTTTTGTAAATATGATTTTAAAAGTAAAGATGAGTTGTAGCTAGCTTTTTCATTCCATTCACTCACCTATCCTGGGTATACACAGATGATGGAAAACAAATATTAAAAATTCCATATCAATGTCATAATTTTATTACTGATCGTAGATGGGAAAAAATCACTTGGCTGGTAGTATGCACTAAATGGCACCAAAGCTGTGTTTCATGGAAACGAAATACAGACTCCATGCAGTTTTGGTCCATGGTCTTCACATTTCCGAGTATTATCTAACTACTAACAGAAAAGAAACACATGACCCAAATCATAAATATGTGATTCTCTGCTGATATATATATATATATATATATATATATATAGCCTTAAAAAAATATACTTAAATACATTTACAATTCTATGTTTTTCAGGCCAGCCACATAAATGAGGTTTGTCTTGCCAGTGAGAATCGTGGTCCCAGCACAGACGAACTCCAGGAACAGCTGGTGCTAAAGATGGAGAATGCCCTCAAGAACCGAGAGGAACAGCTTCGTAGCATTCAGGACAGACTTGCTGAACATGTAAGTATATATTTTTATATAATGTGAATAGAACACCATCCATGAATGTCTATTGCAAGGTGATTTTCCTTTTAGTAGCATCGCTTGGCCAATAGAAACTTTCTGCTCAAATGTGACGCTGCCCTCAGCCAGCCTTGTCTTAAACGATGGCTGCATGATTGTTTGAAATATGTTACAGCTTTATAAAAAATAGAAATTATCGAAATTAGTAACATTTCCAAAAAGTAATGATGGTTTATCATCTTAAAAATATTATTGTTTACACTTTTATGAGAGATTATTTGCATTCAAATAGATATTTGAATCAAGCAAATCTAAAGATAATGTCATGAAATTTGTACAAGGAGGTTTTCAGTATGTTTCCAAATAACAATGAATGAAGCTATCCTGAGAAAATTGTTGTTATTGTATTTGCTATTGTCTTCCTCCAACAGGAAAATCGTATCAAAGAAGTCCAGAAGAAGAAGGGAATGGTTTCCTCAGGAGAACTGAAACCAGAGGATGTCTAATGGAGTACCGTCTGCTGTCACAAGTCAATGTGGAACAATAATTCAGAGTGACGACTCGATTTTTAATCTTTTAATGAATTGGATAAGAGGTCAAGTAAATTATAATATTGTCAGGGAGATGATGTCTGTGTAATGAATAAGACTTACACCGTATTTAGTCCTTTTTTTTTTTTAAACGAAAGACTTTTTTATTGTGAAGGAATGAATCCAAAGTTCAAACATTGAAATAGTATAACGGTGACAATCTTCACCTCAGTGTACTTTGAAGGAGCTACTATTTATGAAGGACATGATTGTTTGGTTTTTGGTCATGGATCATTGATGATTTTGCTCTTTGCACTCAGTCGTCTGAGAAATTTCAATTCAATACATGTCATGAAGACTTTCTGGTTTTGTATTCCATTGGACTGCATTTTTATTTTCTTATTTTTTTCCCCCCAACTTAAATATTATATGAGAGCTATTATATTTCAATGCATGGAAAAAAAGAAAATTGATTATTTTATATGTTTAGTGAAATTTGACAACTTTTTTGATGAATAATCACCATGTATATAAATCGGTTTCCTTGAATGATAATTGCTTAATAGAAATAGAATGGGATGAATGCATTTTATCGGCAAATATTTTTCACAAGAAATGTTTCGCACTTGTACTTTTCACGGCAAGCTTACAAGCCAGTAAGTGGAGTGACGTGAAAGGAGCAAGTAGAATATATTTGCCAATAATATGCACTACTTCTTTTATTCAACCCCACAATCTGATTATAGGCATTGCTTTGAATAAAAATATTTTTAAAATCATGAACATTTTGTGGAACAAGTTAATTCAGCTTTATTAGACCACAAAGCTTTGCTAATCAAATGCTCTAGTTAATGATTCATCTTGTTACGCAGTAACAAAGTCAAACTCTGGGCTTAAGCTGATGTAATCACATTGCAAGTATTTTTCCTTGGACACCAGTTTTATTGCATATTTCTAAGCATAACTAAGCTCTGCCTACACAAGCGGGCGAAAGGGGAATGTGTCATTTTGAAATACTTTAATGCAAGCGTACTTTAAAAGAAAGTGTGAGATAGTCAGAATTAGAGTAAATTGATATGTGTTACTTAACGATATGCCTCACTCATAATCCATCTCAACTTGTCTGAAGTGAGGAACAAATGAATCATGCCCATACATTTGTTGTTGTCATTTTGAAAGAAGAAAAAGAATTTCCCCCTCATTTTTTTAAAACTAGTAAATTAAAAGTTAATGTGTGTTTGCTTGAAAGGACAAATTCAGTATTTGTTTCATTATGGGTTTGTTTTCAAAGTTTGTGTTGTTGCTGTAACAATTTTGAATCATACTTTTAACATTGAATTGTTATTATGAAACATTTCTATCAAGTCAATTCAAATTGCCATTTACTTAGAATGAATTGATTAGCCATCAAATAGATGCTATGGAAAATTTCTTATGACATCAGTAAATGTGAGACTGAAATGAGTTTTTAAAAAATCTTCAGACTGAATGGTTTGCTATGGATGGTTTCTGACTTTTGATAAATTTGTAACTAATGTACATTGAACTCAATTTTCCCCTAGACGTCTTGTGAAATCATTACAAAATTATACAGTGTCAGTGCAAATCTTTGCAAATGTAACACCTATGATTGTATCTGTAGACACCAAGCCACCCTTTAGAGCTTACCTCTCCATCCACTGCACAATTCAATTCTGTTTTTGTCCAATGTTATGTGTTCTTGTTTCAGTATCAGAACAGTATATTTGTAATGCACATTATCATCCATTTGAGTTAATGATCACAGAATGCCCCGACATGCTGGAAGTGTTTTGAAAACAATTGATTTGTTTAATCCTTTGAAATTAATTTAGGAAATCGTGTAAGCTCAAGTAGAGAGAGAATTGCAAATTAGATTAAAATTGACACGTCACCGATAACTTTAAAAGTTTTATACTGTCTTTTCATGTATTGTTTTTGGGTTGGTCAATTGTTTTTTATTCGAACAAGCAGTCTTTGACCATTTTGTTTTCAGTCTTTGAACATGTTATGTAACCTTGACACCAAGCAGACTGCCATAGCATATGTATTACGTTGAGTGCAATGGTTGTGTCTGATAGGATTTGTGCGTGCTGCTCTCATGTTTCGACATTTGGAAGAGTTGTTTTCATTCGTTGGATTGAATGCTACGACTTCCTTTTTGAAAACCGCCATTATCCTGTAAAAATTTGGATCTGCCTTAAATATTTTATCATGTAAATGGTCTCAGTGACGGATCTGAGATAGAAAACCAACTACAAAAACCGACCCATGATTATTAAACTTTTGAAGCTTGCTTATTTTTTGTTATCTTTTGATGTGTGTGTTGACATGATTTGCACCACCTGGCCATTCTCTGTAATATTTCTGTTATTTGGTAGAACAAAGTATGAGGAGGAATGTTCAATAAAAATGATTGCATTATTTGCAAGGACACCAAAGGTTTTGAGCTGCTGTATATGTTTTCAGATGCTTTTTTGGGCCTGATTGTTTTTACACGTTTTTGATCTAGTTTTTAAATGCATTATCTAAAAAACAAGAGTTGCGAGAAATTTCCCAAATCAAAATTTTTCCTGGGAGTTAAGGACAGACACAGTACTTACAACAATAGATTCCCGTATTTTTTTGAAGAACCAATGCTCACTAGTGTGCCTCTTTAGTGAGTGTGTACATAAATGAAGATGACAGGTACTTGATTTGGGATTGTAGTTTTAATTAAAAGGTCACGGCAACCTGAAAAGAGGGATAGGAAAAGGACATGATATTTGTCAAATGAATATTTTTTTTGTCTTTTTTTTTTTTGTCTTAGGTCTTGTGCTGCTGTATTTGTTGTCAAATGCTTTTTTGTGCCTGATTGATTAAAAGTTTTTGGTCAAATAATAATATTGTCAAACCAAACAGGTGTAAAATGGTTCACCGTCTTTTGCTGCAAATGAAAGTAAGGTGTATGCGAGACGAGGCTTCCAAACATTGCATCGCTCCAAGTCATCAAATCTCATATTGTTTTTATTATTTTTCATCAATTAGAAAATAAAAAAATCCACATGCCTTTTTCCCCTGTTAGTCTTAATTAATTTTTCATTTGATTCCAAGTCAACACCTTTCATTCACGAATGTTCCATCCTTAGGTTCCATGTTTTAGGGCTGCCATTACATCTATGCATCATTTTATATATATACATTTTTTACTCATTAATTCATACATACACAGTCACTCTGTGTTTCACAATGTCCATGGTGTATTGCATTTTGACCATTTTGACTCTCTATTTTGGGGACCAATTAAGAACAATAAAAAATAATGACATTCTTGTCCTACAAAACAGTATTCCACCAGTACAAAGACAGAATACTTAATCAGCTTTTTGTCACTACTGTAGTCCATCTGATATTTGATGTTCTTTCATTTACATATATTATTATTACGACATTGTTTATCACTGCCTTCATATTTGTATTTTGATGTTGATTGTCATCCGACGGTAATTTTTGATCCATTCTCAATGTTAAAGCTCCAGTTCTAGAGCTGATTCTGTAGTTTTGTCTTTTTTCTTTTCTTCTAAAGCTGACGACAGTCCAATCAAAATCTGTTTCATGTTTATATCCACTGCTTCAATTAGTTTGCTTAGAATAATACAATTTTTTTCAAATTGCGTCCTTGGATGTTTATGGTTCTTTCATAGCTTTTTATACCTTCTATGCGACTATTTGTTACACTATTTGTTACCGTGGCCTAGCGCTTCATTTGATGTGTTCATATAATTATTATTAAAGATTGAAGGATCGACTAGTCAAGATATTATTTTTAACTTTCAACCTTTATATTAATTAACTTAGGGGGGAGGGGGTGGGGGGATCTGGACACTCAAGTGTGAAGTTAGCTATATAAATATATATGTATGTGTACGCAACAATCAAATTGGCTTAATATTTTCTCTTTTGCATGATGTTTTTCAGTTAATAAAATACTCCTGCATTGGTTAAAGATGAGGTTTTTTTTGTGTGGTGTTTTCTTCACATTTTCATTATATTATTATGTTTTATTTTTTGTGTTCATGGCTTATTTATATAATTTATACCCTTAAGCATCGTTGGGTCCAACCGTACTAGAAGACAAAACTCGGAACAGGACCAAAAGATGCAAGAAATACACACAAATCAACATTGGCGACCATAGAGCAGGAAATTCATTGGACAGAGTTCAGGACAAGAGGATGTGTCCAATGCTAAGTGACACCATGAATAAAGATAAAGCTTGGTGGTTTAAAGTCTATCCCCGTGCAAGTGCAGGCTCACAGACTTAACATCATAATATATTCCCCAGCAGGGAGTATTGTCATGCAGTATCCTTCTCAACTCCATGGGGAGCATTTAGTAGACTAACCTGTTAGGCTGCAACATACAATACCAGCAAACTGACACTGACATCTTTCTTTGCCTATAGCTGGCTACTCATTCACCACCGAGTCAAGTGAGGAAAAAATGTGTAAACGTGTCTCCCAAGGCTCGACATCTGAAGTTCAGCCAGGATTCGAATAGGAGTATCCTCTTGACCACCAACCAATAACACAATTCACATCAAATGTAACTCATTTGTTGGCCCCAACAATTTTCAATCCCGTTAGATAAATTTCTTCCATTACAAGATATAAGGAGTAAAACAACAATAAACACTGCCTGATAAATTAAAATTTTAATCTATTTGAATACATTTATAGATTACATGGATTTTCTGAAATTTGCATGGTTTAAAACAAACGGGCATTATACACAAATTTTTATCTATTTGCGCAAGGAATTTGAATACATTTATAGATTACATGAATTTCCTGAAATTTGCATGGTTTAAAACAAACGGGCATTATACACACACAATAGATACAACACACCTGACTGTAACAAGGTTGGTGTTGGGCCAGACTTTCCATTCTACGTTATATCTGAGCTCTTGTTAAAATGCAAGTTCGAAGGCAATGAGTGAACAATGGATGCTCTTCAGAGTAAGTAATTGCTCTCATAATGTCATCTAACTTAGCTACAAACGGACAGTCAGTAAATTGTTATTTTTGTTGCCATGACTTTTATACAGGGGATGTAGACAATTATTTTTGTTCATAAAATTCAAAATTTGCCCAGGTCGAATCTCCCAGTTGTGCCGTAACTGAGGAGTAGCCACTGGGGTAACGGCAAAGTGTTTATCAGTGAAATGTATGGACCTCATGGTATATTATTGCCCAATTTACTGGTAAAGGTGTTTGGACACGGTGGGCTCATCACCTGCCTGTTTTATATTCCTGATGCACAGTCTTTCTAGCCATATGTTAGCTGGTGTAGTCACTGACATTTGGATTTACTTCCATTTGCCATATGCACTCTTCAGAGCTCGACACACAGTTGGCCCCTATACAGCTTTTTGCGGTATATAGGGGACTTGGTGAACAAACAAAATTCAAGATAGAATATACTTAGAGCACTGGCCCCATATAAGGCAGAATTAATCCTGGTTTGGATGTCTTGTTAGATGCTATTTTAATTTTGGATGTTGTTCAATGCAAGATGATTTCATTACAAATTTATATAGGGGGGAAAAAAAAGGATTTCTGATCGTCAGTCTCCCTGTTCAATATGACAACGAGGTCTGGTTGGATGTGATGCACAGTACAACAAAGATTCTCATGTAAATCTTTAGACAAAGTTACAAGGATGTCTTGTTTGCCAAAAGAGAACTAGTATTAGCATATATGGAAATTTACAGGAACCATTTAACATATGGAATGCGTTTAATAGGGGAAAAAATGTAAATTTTTCAGGTGACCTCATTGATAATACTTGAAGTGTAAGAGCATAAATTTTGACCATGATCGACAAATAACCTGCAGGGTGAATTTGACAAACACGGCAATCAAACAACTTGTCAAGTCTAATAGGTGTCAATGTTTCCGGTTTTTTTATTATAACATTTTAATGTGCCTGATGGCCAACATAGCCCATGTTCATAATTACATTCAACAAAGTGGATAAAATAATTCTCCCTGATAACATTCCCCACTTTCCCTTTAGAAATGCAGGCAAGCGTTTAGGGATTATTGTGACAGTCCAAAACCTGAGTAAGATGAAACAATGCTGCTATCTAGTTTGTTTTTCTTTCTACATACTGTTTCTCTATTTGATGTTACAGATCAAATTTAAAAAACAAAACATGGATTACTAAAAGTAGAAAACACATATTTATCACCATTTGAATATGTATATCTGAACATCATACATAAGATGATCATGAAAAGTAAAAATCCATAGTAATAATTAATCAATACATAATCAAAAGGCAAGGCAGTAATAGCATTCATGACCAATGAGTTTCTTTTACATTGTGTTAAAGCTGATTAAGATATAGCGACGCATCCAACAAACTCAATTATATCAACTCATCCGATCGACACATAACGTATTAAGTGATTAATTACAAGAATAATTAAATATACTAAACTATAATATGTAAAATCAATGTCAAAACGCCATTTGGATACAAATCTCTTTGTCCTATAAACAGCTATAAACAGCGCAAGCTTTTCACACACATTTGACTGTTCCACTCTATAATATATGTAAAAAAAATGTATTTAAGTAAGAACATTCAACCGTCAACCTAAGAACGTTGAAAGACAAAATAATTCATCAGTTTGTGTATTTGTTTAAAAACACATAGGCCTATATGGAATCCTCAAAAACCATAATCATAAGTTGTCTCACAGAGACAAATTTTTTTTTGGTTTTGTTGAAAATATGGCCATATAATAAAAAAAACAAGAAAAAAAACCAACCAACACACAAAGCATGTAATTTTTATCCCACTTTGACTTTTCTAACAAATACTAAATTAAAATTATAGGGACAAATTGAGAAAACAAATCAATACAGGGTAGACATATTGAATTATGTTCTTGGATATGACTAGTTGACGGGCATAATGACTGCAGGTAATTTACTGACGTTAGATTGATTTACGGGAATTCCTCTTCTTGGGACGTAAGCATCTTTTCTATCAACCATTTTTATACAATCCACTATGGGGCACACAGACACGCAGAGGGTGCAACCTGAGAAAAAATTGTAAATATGGGAGCGATTAATTCCAAGCTTTCTTTAAATAAGTTTTAAGAATATAATCAGTTTAATGATGATAACCATAACTTACACATCCTGATTTATTTTACATTATTTTTCTCAGAAGTTCCACTGTTGTAAAAATTATTTGCATTTATTAATATTATGATAATAGATTTTGACAACATTCAAAAACCACTTAGGTATTCCATGAATGCTCTTTCTGAGACTAAGGTTGTATGAAAAACTTAATTATCCTTGTCACATTACAGTCAAATCTCTTGACACTGCCATTCCCACTTATGACAAGTTTTTTATTGCTGTAGTACGAATTAGACAGCACACAGAATCACTGCCCTACCCCATTATATAATTGGCACTTAAATGATGTGCATGAGTAACAAGAATATTACTCGGTATTCCGCTAATGTTTATTACCGACAGCCTGCAGACAGCTGATGGCAAAGTAGGAACTTAACCAAGAAGTTACATACTTCAAAACAGTACCAAAGACTGTCTGTTTTGATTTCACGTCTTCGGTCAAATCACATGCCAGCATGCTGAGCAAGCTGGACACACGTATGACAGGGATGGACACACACGTATGACAGGGATGGACACACGTATGACAGGGATGGACACCCACATATGACAGGGATGGACACACACGTATGACAGGGATGGACACACACGTATGACAGGGATGGACACCCACGTATGACAGGGATGGACACACGTATGACAGCGATGGACACACACGTATGACAGGGATGGACACCCACGTATGACAGGGATGGACACACACATATGGCAGGGATGGGCACATGTATGACAGGGATGGATACCCACGTATGGACGAGGCCAAATTAAGATGCTGAACTTGGTCTGGACATACTATTATCATTAAATCTATAATCCATTCAAGATAATCCAGTTTATTCAATAATAATAAAAAAGATGATCCTTTAAAGTGACCAGCCTCAAGACACACCATTTGTAGTTTGTCTGTTTCTCGTGGTGTTTGTAGATCAGTGTTTATTGTTCTGGTATTCTACAAGAACTCGAGAAGTCCGAGGTTCAAATCCTTGCAAGAAAACGTTTCTGATCTCTGGGAGATTCAAATGGAATATTCGAGTCTTTTAAGACACAAGTGAGGTGATTCAAGTGTAACTCCTATTTTTAGACCTCCAATAATGTCCAAAATGGTTGTCATTTGTGGCTCAATAATATCTGTGTCCCTAGCTAGGCTCAAAATAAAATAATAAACAATTGAATAAAATAATACAATCTAGTTAGTGATTTACCTGTGCAGTCTTTTTCAATGACACGAGTCAAATGTGTCTCTGGGTCAAAGGAAATGGCTTGGTAGCCAGAGTCATTACAAGTCATGTAGCACTTGCCACAGTTGATGCACATGTCCTGGGGAAATTAGACACATGTTGATGATGTTAAGGAGTCATAATGATATACTAGCCTATATATGTTTATGTTTATGGCCAATATTAGAGTGGTCATTGGATATGAAAAGTGAAGTAGTGTGGCCAACCTTAGTTAACCTGTAACAGATCATAAATTGAGTTGTAAATTCAATTAGATTTAGTGTTTTAAAATCCAATAATAATAATAATAATGGAAGATTGACAAACAAAATGAGTTCCTTTATTATCTGCGTTTAGTTCTAAAACAAAATACCCTTTTGACGTTTACAGCTTGCGAATCAATCTTTTGTTGCAGTATACCCAAAATGATTTGAAAAACCAATGTTTTTATATATCATAATTAATTATGGTTCAAACTAAAAAACATTCACATCACTTAGATTGACATTTTGCATTCATTCACATACATTTGAAGTCTCAATAACTCCCTTAAGTCTCTATTAGTTCCTTAAATATTGTTTCTTTCATGACCAACTGTTATCTGTTCCCTATAGCACTGTAATTAAACAGTGTAGGGACCAGCTCTGTGTCTGGCCGAGGACAGTGTACAAGGCAGAAGGCATCGGAGACCCAGGTAAAACGTATCCAGGTTACGAGCAAGTCTGTGCCCCACGTGTACACATGGCCTGATACAGAGCTGGAAAATCTATGGATCAAGATAATTGGATAGTCCCAATGATGTTGATGCATTTCTCTTATACCGTATTGAACACAATTTATTTAAATGCAATCTGTTTTTCTTTGAATCATTTTACTAACTTCATCAATGACAGCAACCACTTGTTGTGAGTTGTCCAATTCGCCGTAGGAGGTAATTCTAGAAAGAGCTTGTCCAATCAGATCTTTCACTTTTGGGATAGCATTGCTGGCAACAGGCTTTGGTCTGCTGGTGTCCTTCTCTTCTTGAGATTGTTCCAGAAGGTCAAGTTTCTTCTTCAAGCCTGCAATGATGGTCTCCCTTTGTTTTTGGTATGGACCGAAAGCTGGCAATGACTGAAAGGAAAATATTATTTTTCAAAATCATAACTCTAAAAATATAACATCAAATTTCAATCCAGACTTCCCAAGACACATGGGAAAGAATTAATAGTTTTAAACAAACTTGGTTATTCATTAAATTAATGTTTCTGGTCTGGAATTATAAAGACTTATTTGAAATTGAATAATGATTGAAACAGGATTGCTATTGTAGAATTTGGAAAGTGGTCGAGGAATGCTGGACTAAGTGGATCCCAAAGCATAAGAGTCATTTTTCTGTCCTTGAGTATTGTCTTTTCCTAACACTGCATTATTTTCCTACTATTTTCCATCGTTCAAGAAAGAAAGAAAATCTTACCTTTCCTGTCATAGTAACGACATCAATAACTGGTTTTCCTTTCTGGTGTTTAACAACTGATGGACTCTGTCCTGTCCAGCCATTGGATCCATTAAGGCCTCGTAGATACAGTAAGGTTTTCAAGCCTGTTATATAATCTGAAACAACTGTGAAATCTTGATTTTGAACTGCACTGCAAACCTGAAAAGATAAAAAATATATAGGGGGTATATGAATACTGACTGTTGTCTATACTAATAAAAATAAACTGTTCATCAATACAGATTTAATTGTGGATGTGAAAATGTGCACCTTTGTAAAGAACCAAACTCTGAACGGGTTGGAGTTCCATAGACTTGGGATGAACCAAAATTAAATTGCCTGAATAATTGCCTGCGATTTATACTTGTCAAGGAAAAAGATGAGTCCCTATGCTCACAAAAAAGGTTTGCTTTGTGATTCAGTCCCTTTCTAAAATCACAATGTAGCAACCAGCTCCACATTGAGGCTAGCAGTAGTGCATAAGGGATAAGGCATCCACATGCAAAATAAAGAAATCAATCTATCCACACAGAAGCCCTAACTACTGCACATGGCTGAACACACAGATGGGTCTTTGGATCAAAGAGGCAAAACTAGCGAGGGACTCACTAACTGCATCATGCTCAAATTGACCTCTAGATATAACTTTCCTTTGATTTTGTGTACCCACAACTCTGAACTACAGAAAATTAGAGTAATTGACAATTAGGCAATACAGCAGCTTCTGCCAAATTGCACTACGCTAAAATGCATGATTCATCCTAATGCAAGATTTTTTGGTCACCCACAGACTGTGCATTTTGGCAGAGACTAATGAAGCAAAGAAATAGTAGGAACTCCCAAACCTGCAGCACAGAGGCTCCAGCCTGTATGTACTCAAGGCCAACATCAGCTGAATCGATTCCTCCAGTTGCCAAAATGGGGAATCCTGGCAGTTTGTTTCCGATGGCTGACACAGCTCTCAGGGCAATTGGTTTGATAGCATTTCCTGACAAACCTCCGTAAGTTGTACGTTTTTGCTTGCCAACACTTGGCCACGCTGACCCATCATTGGTCAATCCCATCAGGCCAGACACAGTATTGGTGGCTGTCACTCCATCTGCACCACCTGGGAATGTTGAGAGAGAGATTGTCGAAAAGTTATTACATTGTCTAATATTTCATACAAGCAAAAATTCATTTACATAATGATATAATGGAGAGAGAGAGAGAGAGAGAGAGAGAGAGAGAGAGAGAGAGAGAGAGAGAGAGAGAGAGAGAGAGAGAG
>JARFNW010155561.1:0-18500 GCA_031763155.1 Dirona albolineata
GTTCAATACTACTCATATCTGGACCAGACAACATGGTAATGTAGCCTCAGGTGTTCACCCAACAGTTATAGAAACTGGAAATTTTACCAAAGAGGCAGACCTTGTTTGGTACAAGAAGTAATACACTTCAATATTACTCATATCAGGACCAGACAACATGGTATTGTAGCCTCTAGTGTTCACCAAACAGCCATAGAAACTTTAAAATTGACCAAAGAGGCATTATTCCATCTTGATTCCTCGTATTTCAAAGGCTATCAATCATCATGGAACAGGCATTAATTCAAGTAAATTCCTCTAATGTCCGACTTTAAATTACATGGTTATAAATCAATTCTTTAAAACATCTCATGCATCAGATCCTTCACTTGTAAATGGAAACTATAGCAGCCAAACAAAACTCAAATAGAAACATTTGGTCACAAATTCTAACACTTTTCATAATAGCTGAATATTTTCAAAATACAAACCTGGCAAATATTGTTTATTGGCCATATCCATTTGACTCTTGAATAAAAAATAAATAAATGAACAAATGAAACTATACTGTACCTCAACCAAAGCCTTCTTGATCTCAGAAAATGCAACAGCTGCTCCGAAGTCGTCCTCATTGACGGAGCTCGTTGGCACTGCTTGGATGCGTTGTCTGTATCAACCAAAAAGAGTATAGCTTGTAACTAATTATTTCTCTATTATACCCTCTACTTAAAAATCATGAGAACTTCTGGTAACTCTCTTCAATAATGTATCACCTTTTTTTTTTTTAGATCAAGAGCTTCAAGATTAATTAACACCTATTCTCATTTGATACTGACATAATTTTTATAGACATATATATATTTATTTTTTTTTAATGGTAGTTGTGATCTACCATTTTGACATTTTTTATCCTCCTCTACAGCAATTTCATAATCTTTTATAGCATACATCGCAATTACTAAATGTTTCACTCCTTGGGTACCATCACAGTACATCAGATGCAATATATATATATATATATATATATATATATATATATATACATACATATATATATATATATAAAATACACATAAGTGTAATCAGAAATTATCATAAAAAAGCAGAATATTGAGAAGATATATCCTTCACATCCACATACCCATTTGCTGCTGCTTGTGGGAAACCATGCTTGTAAAGGGAGATTACAACAGCACCTCCGAGACCCAGGTTATGCTGAAGTCCAACAGTAGCATTTGAAACTTGCCTCTTTCCAGCCATGCCTCGTACTTGCCAACAAAGTTCTGCACACTGAGCTAGACCTGTATAACATAAAAACATAATAAGCAATTGGTTTTCATTTTCCAATTCTCTAGAGCAGTTATCAGAGGACAAAAACAGTGAAATAAAAAACACACTTTATTTTTGTGTTTATTTTATGAAAACAGGTTTAGAGAGAGAGAGAGAGACATATATACATCTATTATATGCAATGATGATAAATCACTAGCCTTCTTGGGAGGAAAAAAAAGAGGAGACCCAATATCTAAGTTAGGCATTCAGGTATAATCATCAGAAAAAGTAGACCACTTGTGACTGCTTGCCCTTACAAAATCATTAATACCTAAATCTATTTTTATCCAACCCCTCGACTCTTCCCCCTCTGCCTAAGATTGCCACCAGGAAATGACATTTGGATATATATATATATGTATATATATATATATATATATACCATAGCCTACAGAAAACTGTCATCAAATATTTGAATACCAAAGCCAAGAATGGAACACTCAAAGAGTCAGAGACTTGCGACTCCTTGTGTAAATTCAATTCAAACCAATAAATAATGAAACAAAACCAGTTACTCCTAAATTATTTCAGAGACAGTGGAGGAGGAGGGGGTAAGGTGTGTATGCAGACCAACACAAACGTAGCATCTTGTGACTACCTATGTAAATATGTCAATTCAAAACAATACATAAAATCAAACAAACCGGTTGCTCCTAAAGGATGTCCCTTGGAAATGAGTCCACCGCTTGGGTTGATGACGTACTTTCCTCCGTATGTATTGTCTCCTCGATCTATAAAGGCTCCTGCTTCTCCTATATCATAATACAAAATAGATAAAATATTTTACTCACTTTAAATTTAATTAAAGCCGTACCTAAATAAATAACTGTAAGTGACATGATGTGTTATTCTTGCAACAATTCTCAAGTGGAAATAAAGTGAATAATAAAATAACAAAATTCTTAATCAAAAAGGATGCCACATTAAAAGAGGCAGTTGGACCACAAACATTCTCCATATCCATAACTTGATTAGCTCTTATCATATTTCCATACTATTTATATAATTATATGTACACACATTTTCTCTTTAGGGAAAAAAATATATTTTCAGATTTTTAATGCAGAACATACAATTCTTGCAATTTTGCTTTTCAAGCATTAGACCCTATGAGAGGAAACAAGATTTGCAGTATCCAGTTTAGAAATGGAGCGTTAAACATAAAAACATACCCTTCTCGCACAAGCCCAATGCCTCGTAATTGATCAGTTCGTTGGCTGAGAAACAGTCATGCAATTCAACAACTTGAACATCTGATGGTGTCAAATCTGTTTAAGAGTTTTTATACAAAATTTTATTATTACTGACATCAACATGTAAATATTTATACATATATATATTCTACTCGGCAATCTTTTGACAAGTTAGTGGGAGAGAAATGCAGTGCCAGAAAATATAGACAGGAGCAGGATGCCTGCAATGGCATTGTCCCCTTGCCGGCTATAGGAGTTTGACCCTGACTTAACATTTGAGCTCATTAGTTGCGTGATGGATTTTTCAATTGCTTACCATCAGAACTTTATATTGATCATGAGAATGGTCGACTCTTTTGTTGGGAGGTCATCTTTAATAATTTTGTTCTATTTTAAATCTAACGTCCTTATTTCCAACATTATACAGTGACATCACAGGCATTAACTGCTGTTCTTCTGCCATTTTAAGCTGAACTTATTCACTCTTTTTATATGTTCTACCTCAATCTGTTATATAATTTACTGGACGTAGCATCGGAAACTGAAAAGTCTCAAAAACCCCTCCACCCAGGGTTAAAATCAAAACTTGAGATCATCGCATTCAAAAGCGCTAACATTGTCCTTTCGTTTTGTTATATCTAAAGTGACTGTCTTGTTTCAATGTTCTGAGTTTAGCATTGCCTCAAATGAATGTGAAGTGAACACATGATTGAGATGGTATCAGTGCATGGAGAAGGAAATTGATATTGTTACTGATCATATCATCATTCATGAAAACAGAGATTTTTAAGTTGTTACATCATTATTGAGTCACGCTAAAAGTCAGGGCCCTTCATAAAGCTATAATAATATAAAAATGTTGGTAATAAGTAATATAATATATGGATCTTTCCCCATCTAAAATTTAAAAGCTGAATGCCTTTCATCATAGTCATAGGTGACACCTCCTGTAATTTGTCAATATGTAATGTTCCAAGTCCATCTGCTATAAAATTTGTGTCAAAACTCTAAAAAGTTAAAAGCCCCAGAGAATAGTCAGAACTAGGACTGAAACCTTGTGTACCTGTGTCCCAAAGTAAGAAAATCAACCATTTAGCCAGGGATGCCTCCGCCTCCACCACACATAAAACTATACTATATGAGTATGAGTATGAGTATGATACAATACTGATACACACACACCCACTCCCACGCCTTTCACCATCATTTCCCCCTTTTTTATATGAAAGTAAAAATATACTTCTTTTCTAAAACTTGTATGAATGTTCAACAGCAAACAGATAAAATTGGGTAGTAAACACTAGCAACAGACAGGGTTTTCAAATTATTTCCTGACTTACTTGCTTTAGAAAATACTTTTTTTGCTGTCTTTTCAACCATGTCATATCCCACCTAGATAATGTTTCACAAGGAAAAAACAAAGAAATAAACAACAATTTTTAAATCATATCACACTTACTACCTAATACATTTGTAAAAACCTACCTGTGTATGAAAAATATATTGTATCCTTTCCATGCACAAGAATGAAAACAGAATTGCTTTGACCTGAATCTAGTCTAGCAAAGGGTGGAGAGTGGAGGATTGTGTCTTGCTCAAGCATGAAGTACAAAGGTCACAAAGACCAAGCATGTACTTTGACCTAAGGGTCAGATTGCAAAGGTAGATAACTCTCAACAGGGACCTCCCACTTCATTATGCATTACTAGCTGTTTACACTTGGTTAACTCCCTTGTCCATTATCTGATACTTGCATAAAAATTAAAATTATCATGAGACAAAAGTGCTGATGCAGAAGAAAACTGAAAGGCTAACAACAATGCCCAGCCAACCAGCTAATGAATAGATTAAACTTACACTTAACTGGAAAGGCAGCACAATTTTATATTCTATTCACTATGACCCTTACTCCGAAAGGTACAAAAGGTAAATTGATCAAGAAAGAAAGATTCACTATGACCATGGCTGTGAAGGAGTGTTTCAACCTTCTTCAACCATTGCAAACAGTGGGAAAAGAGACTGGTGATGGTTGGTCACAATAAATAAAAACATTACATTGAAATAGGCGAGAGATGAAAAATGTGATATTAAAAGGGAAATTAAATGAAGAAATTATAATATTTCATCATCACCACCATTATCCCATGCAGCGCTACTATTATCATATTACATTTATTTTATCATCGTTGTCCGAATCAAATTTCAAAACTGCTGTAATAATAGCAATTTGGAATAATAACTAGTGAAACTTGTATGCATAATAACAACAATAATAATACTATTAATAATAATAATAATAATAATAATCATAACAGTAATAATAATAATAATAATAATTATAATAAAAATGCTCATTTGTATTGTGCAGCACATTTCTTCATTGTCAAGGGCTCTGGATGCATCACAATAAGACACACATTTAACATTGACACAAAAAAACAACAACCTAAACATCTTGAAAAGCCTGAATGAAAATAAACCTGTTTAGATTTGACTAGAAAACTCCTTCTGAAGTTGACTGCCTCACTCTTTCTTTTTGGTAAGTTGTTCCATATCTATGGACCGCAATAGCTGAAACAATGTTCTCCTGTTTTAAGTCTACTGCAGGGAATTTCTAACAGTAGATCATCATCGACTGAACATAGATTTCTATTTATAAAGTGTTAAAGGGTATAAATGTAGTGAGGAGCTGTTCCATTGAAATACTTGCAAATAAGACATGAAGCTTTGGATTCTACAAGTTTTCAAAAAGGTAGCCAATGGGGTTGTTGAAGTAGTAACGCAGCATCAGATTTCTTTTTCTTCTTCAAAACCAATCAAGCTGCACTATTCTTGACCGATTTGTGTCTGTTAATATAGCTCATATCAACCATGGTGCTCTATGTGCTTTACATGAATTTTTTGCTTTACTGTGCTTTATTTTGTATTACTAACTATTGCCTCGACCAACAATAAATAATGTATTTGGGGGCGTCGGTGGCGAAACAGTGAGCACGACTCGACTGTTAGTGTTGACATGCGACGTATATCGTGGCTAATGAATAGACGGGTGACCACCTAGGATTGAAACCCGCCAACGACCCAAAAAATTTGTCTTAATGTATTGATTTGTCTTAATGTATTGGCTCACTGGCACTTGTGTCCTTAGGTAAGACGCTTTGCCCTGCTTACCTCGTCCTATCAGAGACGGACGTTAAGTTCCCTCGGTTGTAAGCAGCGTTTGTCCTTGTCCAAAACATTGTATTCGCACCTAGCAGGCTGCGTGTGGCGCATTAAGTGTTGAGTGTTCCGTTGCTTTCAAGGGGAAAATGTGCTATTGTAAGCGCTTAGAGCATGGTGATGATCGTGAATAAGCGCTATATAAATGTACTATATTATTATTATTATTATTATTATTATTGATAATAAGAAATGTTTTATAATTTTTATGAACAAAACGTTATCAGCTATAAAATGTGTTCTTATAATTATAAAATTCAACATTGATACCAAAAAAAAAAAAAAAAGGCATTTCGAAAGACACACCATTTTTATGCAGCTTTTTTCCTCAAAGACTGAAGGTTGGTCTGTGGACATTTCCATTGCAAGAATTTCAACAGCTTGTTTTTCAAGCCCGTGTTTCTTGACAAAATCCTCGCTGACTACAATAGCACATGCAGAGCCGTCTGAGGTGGGACTGGAAAAATGAATGGTTCAAACAAGGCTGAGTTAGAGAGAGTGATAATGGTATTGTCTATTAACAACAGGAAAGTAAACTTAATATCATTGTAGACATATGTCATGATATAATATTTATGAGAATCCTTTAAAACCTGACTTGTTAACCTATGGTATCTGGGGGTACAATGCATGAGTGCCTATGGTATCTGGGTGTACAATGCATGAGTACCTATAGTATCTGGGGGTACAATGCATGAGTGCCTATGGTATCTGGGGGTACAATGCATGAGTTGATTGCATTAAGCTTGAGTACCCCTTTCCACTTTACCAAGGAATGAAAATAGGTAACAGCTTGCAGCTGGGAAAGTTATCAGCGATAGATCAATGTCCCACTATTCAATGTCGGACAAATCATCACTTGTCTGCCCCACGCTTATAAAACTAGGTCAAGCACCAGCTCTATGGGCCGTTTTGGTGTGAAAGCATTTTCATTAAGATATGTAATCAAGGAGTTCTAGATGATAATGGCAATGTGACAGTTCATGAAAGGCTACACTGACAAAAGTTATCTAAGTCTGTATTAGCTTACCAGCATTGGAGTTTGGTCAAAGGTGAAAATACATTTGGTGATTTCATTATCTCCTCTAAACTGTATTCTACTTGGAACTGAGCATATCTGGATGAGTGTCAAAGACAAAGTACAACATATATTTGAATCAATCATTTTTAATTATGATCAATCAATATATGATTCAATGATGTGTTCTCTCTCAATCAAATCAAGCAAATAACTTAAAACTGGCTTTTAGTAATAAAATACATTTACAATATACATTATCAGAGGCTACGGGAAAAAATGCTAGCTGGGCTTACATAATACGAAACATAAGCCACGGTCAAGAAATTGAGGTTATTGTACATGAGTTTGACTTACGGATTATGTTTGGAATGTTTGTGGTTTTTCCAGGCAATTTTGGCAAAATGCTCCGGTTTTGTACCTGAGATGAAAAAATGAACAAATGTTAAAACAGATGTAAATGTATGACTAAGATTATGCAAGCTTTATTAAAAGAAAAGAAAAAAAACGAAAAAAGCCACATTAACAAACAAATGTGGAGGAAATAAATTTCACATTTGTTCACGGTTCATTAAAAAAACCCTGTCATATTTTTAACACAATTGTTTCTCCTTTATTGACTTATCATGTTCAGCCATCCGGGTTCTGATCAGTTAATATTGCAATCCATTGATTTGCGACAAATTGTTTTCAAGTATATCAGTAACAGTAACAGACTAATATATTTTTCCAGGGGGTGGCAAGCATCATTTTACTTGAGGCATACTGGAGGAAAAGTGTGTGTGGGTGTGTATGAGTTGTGTGAGATTTGTTTGTTTATCGAGTCCCTTTTATACCACAAAAAGCAGTGTAGGGGCCAGCTATATGTCCAGCTCTGAAGGATGCAAATGTCAAATGGAAGCAAATTCAAATGTCAATGAGGACTTACACCACTCATCACTTAACACATAGCTAGAAAGACTCTGCATCAGGAATTAAAGATGAGCAGGTGATGAGCCCACAGCGTTGTGTGAGATTGTGTTAGAAATTTCTTTCGGACTGTTTTAAATCTCACGCTAAAGCATAATGTTACCATATTTTTCCATGTGCTCCCTGCCAGCGTTGCCAAACATCTGTGGTGTTATTGGTACCGACTCCAACCCATACTTTTCAATCATGACGCCAGCATGCTTGTCCATTGGGTTGGTCCGGTCATTGAACTAGGAACAACAATCAACAGAACACAACTCACTTATCTATAACATCATCCAATCATAACAGAATTTTTAATTTCAGTTTCCATTCAATGTAACATTTTAAAAGAATAATTGCAAATGTTCGGAACACCAGTTAGACATAGTGACTTGAAGAAGTCTTAATTTCAAAGTTTGAAACCACATTGCATAGTGGCTTTTTTTCTCCTCTAATTTTAGCAAGGACCATGCTTGTTATTCTCTTGAAACTGGTTTCAGACAAAACTTTGGTCGGTCCTTAAAAGATCAAGGGCAATAACTCATGATTTACAAAATTATTACTGACGTTTTTTCCCCTGCACTCTTCATATACTTCACACGTTTTAAAAGAATAATGGCATGTTAGGATTAATGTATCAACTTTAATCCCAATTTCATGTCATATGGATGGAAATAAAGTGTAAAAATATCAAATATAATATCAAGAACAATTTTCTAGTCAATATGTAACAGAAAATGAAATATATGATTTATATTGCATCAATAACAAATATTTTTCAATAACTCCAGTGCATTCATTTTCAATACCTTTATCCTTCTTACAGTAATGACAGTTAGTTCTATAAATCTAAAACGCATCAAATGTACACCAATGCTTTGATTCAGGAATTAATAATCTTCTGCATACTGTCATATGGAGAGCAATTTAATGATTTAAAGGCTGAAAAGGAGTGAATTACAGATTTTCGTACTTAGGTACAATTGGTTTAAGACTTTATTGTCGGTTAGTCAAATAAATTTATATCAATCGAATCACAAGAGCAAACTGATGTATTTTAGTTCACTTACTGATAAACTCAAGGAGCCTTTTTGCATTTTCTCAAAGCCGATGGCCATGACACAATCAGCCAGACCTGGTGGACATCAAAGTTGAATTAGTTTTTTCAAAGTATCATTCATATAAAAAGTTACGAGGCCACATCTAAATAGAAATTGTTAATACATACAAATAAATACTTAACATGGCACCACATATATATTGGCAATGCAAACGTAAAAGGTGGCAATTCAGTCTGAGGAAATATATGGAACATTTTTCGACCCATCTTTACCCTTAAACCATACCATGTCGCATTAAGTTGCTTTTAAAATCGTCTGTAGGGTGAAAAACTATTGTATCTCAAACAGACCTGATATTTCAGGAGAAGCAAAAAAACTGATTTATTCTTCACTGAAGTCAAAGGTACAATATATTTTCATTATATCACAAAGTTCTTAGTTTTAATGCTTAAGGAACGCTGTTTTATCACAATGAGCGTCATAGCACAACGTCATATCTCTCAGTGTAAAATTATCATAAGTTGAGTTACGATAGTGTTGCTCCCCATGGACGAAATATGACATGTATTCTTATCAGTAGTTGAATAACTATGATTGTATAAGGAAAATAAATCTGCATTGACTAAAAACATTGTGTCTAATAAATCAACATCTTATCATAGATCTAATTTAACAATTACCTCCTTTGATAAGGTTTTTGGCCATGAACAAAGCTGTTGAACCAGTAGCACATGCATTGTTCACCTGGGTAACAAAATAAATATAGTAAATGTGAACAAAAGAAATTTTACAGTATTATCATAAATGTTCATTTCTTGATTACGTATCTTCTGGCTAGGTTTATATATCTGACCGGCTGACATGCATTTTAGCTCTAGATTGTTTTTGGTTTTTTTGCCTTTAAATCCGTTTCCCTTTCTCTGTCTAAAAATTATTTAATAGACCTGTCTATTTCTTTCCAGCTGAACACACACACTGCACCTTTCCCATCAAATTTTTCATTAAATGACTTGTACACATTTTTACACACTCGTTCTCCACAGACTAAGTCCATTGAATTCAGTTATGAACGACTTTTCCCCACCTCCCATGTTTTACATGTGACCATCTTTTGCTATTCGTTTCTCTGAAGATGAAGGCCTTTGGTCAGATGCCACTGCCTTGCTTCATATTTCTAATGTTCAAAGCCATATATCAATATATTCCCTTTTGATTAGAACATAATCATTGCCAATTCATAAATTTTGCTTCTTTTACCTGAAACAGCTACAGAGTTACAACTTGACAAATAGTTATCATAAAATGTAATGAAAACAATTACAATTACATTTTTCTTTTCCCAGTTTAGAGTTTGATTATTCTTCAAAGTAAAAGAGAAACGCATTTGAATAACTATAATCAGATGCAAAGAATAATAAAAACCCTCACATTGTAAATTGGGATGCCAGTGATACCAAACTGGTATAAAACTCTCTGACCACAAGTTGTGTCACCTGAAAAAAACAAAGAAAAAATAAATAAATGAAAAAATCTGTCAAAATCAGATTACAGACATCCTCACCCTCTGTATCACCCATAAGATGACATGAAACATTACAACAAACAATCAACCCAGATTATAATGGTTTACTCTCATTCAGGATTACATAGAGATATGATCTAGTGGTGAGCATGCTTAACTCATATAAATAATAATATATCGACAGTAACATCTCTCTCGCGTTCCTTGAATCTTAATATTCAATTGTCATCTATGACAAAAATTGGTTTGCTGGTTTTTTTTCAAAATTTACAATTACCCACATGGCCCTGCAATTTTTCCCTAAAAATTACAGTAATTCCATCTTGAAAGGATACTCACCATAGACATAACCAACACAAGCTTGTTCAATATCACTGTATCTCACACCAGCATCATCAAGAGCCTTTGTTCCTGCAACATTGAAAACAATAAAGAGATAGAAACTCTTTACTATAAATTTAGAATAACTTCTTTTCTACAAAGTTTGTTATTCGTTTCTTGATAGACTAGTCCTTTGTTTGCTTGCACCCCAAATGAGCTCATAAACACAACAAATCCAGCTGACCACATAATCCCTTTGTCCACATTGTACTCATTTTCAATATTTAAATCGCGTCAAATCTTTTTTCTTCCTCACATTATCATTACTTTTGTATCGCCAACAAAGATGAAATGAATCACGATGGCATATATATGATCTAATGGCGAGGATGCTTAACTCATATAAATAATATATCAACTGCTTGGGAATCTATATCACATATATAATATACATATAATTATATATGTATATTTATGTATAATATTATTTTTACAAAATTATGTTTCTTAAATATACATCATAAATGGTGATGCAGGAATTGAGAATCAGTCTATCAATACTATCATAGAAGAATATATTATGTAAATAGGCTGTAATGCCCTTACAATCACAACAAAGTTTTGATTTCCCACGAATTTGATATGGGAAACTATCCACTTAAGACAGAGTATGTGAACTGCCCCAGCTAGCATGAAATGTCCATACATATATTACTTGGCAATGCCAATACACATACATCGAAGTTTAACTTGAACATTGAGTTTCACAATTCATGATTTTACCTGCTTCCAGGGCCATTTGTGGGTAATCAAAGTCATCTCTCTTGCCGGGTTTCTCAAACTGCAACAAAAATACAGTATAAATTTAAATATTATAAATATAAAGAATCTGCATTGTAATATAAGTATTTCACACTCCACTGAAAAGTATCAAAATAAAATGTAATAATTTCTATCATGCGGTGTTGAATTAACAGCCTTTCATATTGTGATTGTTGATGATGCTTTATTTTATGAATCCCTCTCTCTTTGCTGTGGATCTAGATGAAATTCCTTTTAAATTTTTTTTTTTTTTAGATTATTTGCTTTCTTATCTACTGGGTTTGAATGAAGAACTCATTTCAGTTACATATATTTACTAGCTCTTGGTTCCTCCCATGTCATTAACACATCAAGCCAACTAAAGCTTCCATTTTGCATCATCATGAGAAAATTGATTGTGTAAATCACAAATGCACCACTAGAACTAAAAGTATGAGTACGCCATTGGATTCAAAACAGATTAGGAAAACTATTTTTTTAAACGTACCAAATGAACCAGTCGACTGATTTGCACAAAGTAAAAATGAAAGTCTTGGCAACGCAATTTTTAACAATAATTTACGAACACAGAGTTATTTCAGGTATCTAGGAGAGTGGATGGTGTCAGGCAGACTAGGGTGATCGGACATGTACTTTTATAGGGCACTTTCGGGCATAATGGGTTACGGCTAAAGTAGCGTGTTTGTTTTGGTTTTCTTATTTGCAAACTTGGATTACTCATTGGCAAAGTTTACAAAGCAACGAGCGGTAGTCTGATGAAACCACTAGCAGCAAATGAATAATTATAATATATATACAGTCCGGCTTGATCATACAAAGGAGTTGACACCATCCTGTTCACTCACAAATCATTTGACCGACATCACAGCCTGCACCGCTGTTTTATTTGTTTAAACCATTCTGTCTATTTCGTTTCAATTGTAGTACTATTTCATTTTCAACCTGCAGTGGCAAAAAAAAGTTATGAGTAAAACATTAAAAGCAGACATAAATTTGGCCCTTCGCCTTTCACTTTCGAATTTGAGGTTTACCTATATTGAGAGGCGAATTTTAAAGGCTAAGCAGCAGAGCGAAAATAATAAGGTATACTTAGGATTAGTTTTCCGATATAATTATTGGCAGAAACACTCAAAAAATCATAAAATTGCCCTCCAAAAACAGAAAGAACGGTGCTAAGTGATTGTTCCGCACACTGGTGATCTCTCCACTATCCACATTGACAAATCGTACCACTGGGTGCATAGATTTTTCGTATACAATGCTCATGTTGTCATCTGTGTGTGAGTGACTACTCACCACTGACTACACACCTGACTTGGCTTGACCATGCTTCTTACAGTTTTCATTTTGCATCAGAAGAGATAAGTTGTGGTATTGTCACTCAGAACCTTTTAGGCTGGTTAGGTCTGTACTAGTCGTTTACTCTTGGGACAGAGTTTAAATATGCCCTTACCCACTCGACCACCATGAGTACCAGGTAGGTACTACCAGTATTAGCGAATACTATAGTATTCAAATTGCTATGCTATACTCTTTCAGAATAAATTAAATCAGAACTTTCATCTCTCTATTAATTACTACTCTATTACTTTGCTCAGTCTCTATACTATTAGTATTAGTATATAAATTAGTTCTACTATTACTATCATTATTCAAATTCTAATTATTGCTTGTTGAAATCGTCCAGAAATACAAAGACTTTGACATACAAAGGTATACACTGCACAGTGGTCAGCACTATATTTATATTCTGGATCTAGAAGTAGAAGTCCATTTATATTTACATGCTGTTTTACTTTTGCTAGTCCTAATGACTGATCTGAATCACTCCAGTCCAGTTCCTCCAGTGATGAGGGTAAGGGTAAGACTTAGTAGAGTAAGTTAGCTGAACTTGTTGAACTGCTGGCTGAGCTGAGTGCATTCGGATATTGCCAACAAAGTCAAAGCACCCTTAAAATCTTAAACGGTGGGCATATTCCACTTTTATGAAAGACATTAGCTAAGCTTGATGATAGCCTGCTAAATCTAGAAGTCAACCACACTACACACAAAATGAATCCCAGTAATAAGGAACTGTTGCTTCACCATGCCATAAATGATCTATCTAAATCTAGCAGCAGTCAGCAGAGCAGTGCACCCTTAAAATCTTAAACGGTGGGCATATTCCACTTTTATGAAAGACATTAGCTAAGCCTGCTAAATCTAGAAGTCAACCACACTACACACAAAATGAATCCCAGGAATAAGGAACTGTTGCTTCACTATAAATGATCTATCTAAATCTAGCAGCAGTCAGCAGAGCAGTGCAGCCCAGCAGGTAGGTCGAAGTTGTCTCTGCTGGTGTCTGAAAAATACAATAACTTAGTCTTTTCAGTCATATATGTCTAAATGAGGTAATCCTTTAAGCCATTAAAATAAGCCAGAGTGGAATTTAGTACTTACACAATACTTTATAGGCAGCAATTAACAGCTGAAGAATATGAAGATTTGTTTACAAAATTACCGAATAAGGAAACGAAGGAAGTAGGAAGACACAATTTCGATGGACTCGGAATCGTGCACAAAAGATGAGATCCAATACTTGAAAACAGAATACTATGATTATAAGATTATGAGAGATTTAAACATTCAATACTTTGTATTTTGAAGGTACTCGATTTCTCACAAATGAGCTCTTTATGAAAAAGAGTAAAATTGTTAACTTCACGATACGCCTATTGTTAGTGAATTGAGTTAACTAAATAAAAACCAATGATGCTGATAATAGTTATTCTTCTATAACTACCAGTGGACATCCATATAGCACCTTATTTTATCAAAGTAGGTTCTTTGAGTAAATAATCAACATATATTATATTCAACTTCAATGATTTATATATTTATAATTGAGATTTATAGGTCTTCATAGAGAACCTGAAAACTTTGCACAAATTAAAAAATCGTTCTGGTATTGATAAGGAACCAATGGCTGCACTTTGTTTACGTTTCCGGTTGATTTTGATATGATTCCAAAACCATGTCCAGACATGAGAAACTATGATTACAAGTGGGCATAAAAGGCTAAAATAAACAACTTTTAAGGATTTTTGACAGGTATGAATGCAAAAGTCGTTTAGAAAATAAAGCAGCTATATTGTGTCGATCTTTACAGGGTTCAGGATAAAAAAACAAAGCGAAAACAATTGAATTACCACCACCCTCACCAACCACATCACATATTATATTCACATTCAACACAAATACAAACTGTGACAAACACAATCTCAATCAATGATCAATCAAGTTCAAGTCAATAAAATCAATTTCATTGACCACAATTTATACTTTAAATTACTTTAAAACACAGACACAACAAGGGTTATAGTAAGTTATAGTACATGTAGAGCTAGAAGAGGTGGTAAGTGGGTTTGGTTAAAAAAAAATTCTAAGCACATATTCTATTTGGGCTTGGGCTTGGGATTTTAGTTTTTTAAATTTTCTTTATTTAGTTTTTAGTGATTCACTGAACTGAAATTCAGTCAGTGATCGGTTAGTTAAGTTGGTGATTAGTGGTGATGATAGTTGATGGTGGAATAAAATAATAATTTTGAAAGAGAGACTCCTGTGTCACACTGTCCATCCAATTCATCCATGCCATCTGATCATGCCCATGCCATAATGCTCTTTAAAAAACACAGCAGGTACACACAAAGTCAGCCATGGCCATGGTAAATAAAAATATATGCCATTCTCTTTGCCCCAGCAGACACCAGTCACAAACATGTTCTTTTGATCCTGAATGAAGGGAACGTGGGGACAGGGCTTTTTTTTTCTTTCCAAATGTCACACACATCTGCTCTCATACTTCTCGCCTCATATGAAGTTGGGGAGAAATGAACATGAATTTGTTGTGTAATAGTTTTGAGGTTTCTTGTTTCTTGTTTAAATTTTTCACTCTATCTAAACCTGACAGGTTTTACTTTTGTGACTTTTGAAGTCAGAGAGAGATGCTGTAATTTAACTATCTAGACTAGACTGGCACTTTAAAACTTAAGTTAATAAATCATTTTTATTAGCTGCATATATTCATATTATATTGGAAATAATGAATTTTACATTACCCACTGACAGACCTCAGAATCCTATGATTCATGAATTTGACAAACAAGTGATCACATCGCTATATTTATATATGATGATAATGATATAATTATAATTCAAAACTTCAAAGAAAATACTTGAGAAGCAATACAACTACAGCACTTTTTATCATTTAGTGATCCAGCAGTATTTTATGTCACCTGTGTGTTTACAGTGTCAACTAAAACTGATATAAAATTAAAGGAGATGTGATCAATGGTAACTAAATTCGATACAGGATATTTTCACTATTGATTCTTTCTTTTTTCTTTTTTTTCAATAAAAGATATGATGCTCTGATGTTTTTCCAAAAATGAGGCAACCAAAATACAGACTGAGTCCAAATGAAGTAGAGAGGCTTGTGAAAGAAGAAAGAGAGAGGCTGAGAAAGCTTCGAATTGTACAGGTAATTGAATGGATGGACATTTCAACGGAATCATACATGCATTGTCATTTTAGTTATTGATCTGAAATATATTCTACACTTTGGGACCCAAGGCACATATCTTTCTTTCTTGATCTATTTACCTTTTGTACCTTTCGGTGTAAGGCCTCTGTGCATCATAAACAAACTTTCGCCACTGGTTTCTATCCAATGTCTTCCTTTTTGCGTCTACAAAAACAACATGGCAGGAAGTAATTACAGAAACCATCAAAAACAAGGGATGTAAGTTTGTAGACGCAAGGCACATAAAATATTATTTATAAATACACAAACTAAGTCCTGCATTACTTCCATAGATAAATGTGAGCTGGTACCCATATCAACACCAACAGTTTTAACTAGAAGGCAGTTAAAACCCGAAACATTCTTTGTTCTGTTACTTGTTTTACTTACTTTTGAAGCTAAACCATTATATATCCCCTTTTTTTTACTATTGAAATAAAGCATCAAAGCATTATAACAAGAACGCAAAATGTCAAAAGCGAGAGTTGAGCTTAATTTTTTTTACACCAGTTTAATGTATTTGATTTGGTGCGATGTCTTAAATTTTGCTGGCATCACCACTTCCACAATTTGGAATGCTGTGCAAATGCAGGAATTAATTTATTTATTTTTGAGGGTTTTTTAAATTGTATTATTGTTAGTATATAATAAAAAAAGAAAATAAATAAAAATATTATTGTTAGTATTAGTATTAACAAATGATCCTTTCAGGGCAAAAACTATCATCTTTTCGAGATGGAAGATGCTTACTATTGTTAGTATTGCATTTTCATAAGTTTCAGAGCAATAAAATTGTGTTCTCTTTACTTCACTCAGGTTCGTGAACAAGCCAAAACCAATGCAGCCTTGATAAGAAATCAAGTAAAAAATGAAAAGGAAAGACTGTTGGCTGATTTTGCCAATGAAGTGAAGGTAATGAGAAAAACTATGTAAAAAATGTTAGGAATGAAGTGTTTTGTTTGTTCATCCAAATCTCTTTTAATTAGATTCTAAAGGGTATAACGCAGATGATGTGTAGATGTTTCGCTTCCAGGAAAAAATTAATGTTTTAAAAACTCCCAATCATTGTCATTGTTTTCGTTGATTCTAGAGAGAACATCTTATATTGGCGGGAAGTGCGCACTAAATTGCACCAAAATAATGGCAATACAAGACTACGTTCCCGGAAACTAAACTGACAGATACTCAATGCAGCAATGGGTCCACAGAACAAAGATAAAGAGATAGATTTATATAGTTCATATCTACATATATATGTATCTATATATATATTCAAATACAGACTCCATTGTTGTGTCATGAAACTTTTATTGGTCTTTGCAAACATACTTTTAGTGGTGCTTTGGTTAACATGCTCACCACAGTTCCTAGAAATAAAATGACCGGGCTTATGCTTCGCTCATAGGCATTTGGTAAACCAACTATGATAAATCAGCATAAATTCTTCTGGCTGAGAAGATTTAAGATCTAAAGGAACTTGTTTTTGGTTGGGTTTTTTTGTCCCCGGCTTCTAAAAGAACTTGTTAGTTTTATGTCTATTTCCCTTCTGTATTTTTTTGATGCTATGGAATATATATATATATATATGAATAATTCATTTTACAACTGATCTTCTTTTTATTTGATTTGTTTTGTTTTGGGTTTTTTTTCTCATGTTTTTCAGCATGAGATACTTGCAGAGAAAGAGGAGAAAATTCGAAAACTTGAACAAAAATATGACAGTACTTTGCGATCGATTGGTCAAGGTCATTCTGAGGTTCTCTTACATGTAAGTCTTTACAGTACGATCACAATTACAAATAGGCTCATTCCTGTAAAACACAGGTATGTGGACAGTTGCAAGCGCTATACAAATATATATATATGGATTATTATTATATTGTCATTATTTAAGCCTTTTGGTCCATAGAGACTGCTTGTATCCCTGTTTATGTAGCATGAAGTGACACTGGTGAACACTGGTCTTTCTTTGAATTCATTGCAATGGGTCTGTAGGTTTGAAAGGGGGTGGGGGGTGTTCTTTTTTAAAATAATAAGGAAAGATAAGGTGATTGAAAACTACATGCGAGAACAGAATCAAACAAGGAGACAGGATATATTATCATGTAACATGTTAAACGCCATGGATTGATATTTTCATGAGAGGGTAATATATAAATTACCTGAAATATATGCGTATGATAATATATTATTTGTCTTTACATCGCAGGGAGATGGCCAAAACATTGCGGAGCGACTTCACAAGAGGTTCGAGAACGAAGAGAAGGCCATGGACAGATACAAGGTTGCCGTAGAAAAACAAGAACAGGACAAAGCGGTACAGGAATGGGAGGACACAAGGAACATACGGAACAGGTGATTAGTAGACAAGTATATAGAATGGAAGTCTTGCTGAAGCCAAGTAAAGTCATTTAGAGCCATAAGGCTCACAGAGCCGGTGCTTATCCCGGTTTCCGTAGCGTGAAGTGGACTGAGTGACAATACGCCACCCTTCTGGATAGGACGCTGGTCTATC
>JARFNW010155670.1:7374-18496 GCA_031763155.1 Dirona albolineata
CAAGATGTTTTCATTGATGGTGATCCATCAAATCGTTTCTGTGATGAGTCATTTCAGAATTGTCTTGTTGGAAATTTAAACAAATTTGGCTTTTTTAAAAAAAAAGTTGAAAATCTTATATCCATTCGGCTTGAGTTCACTGATAATGCGAATATTGATAGTATAGGAAAGAGTCATAAAACCATTGAAAGTTAGTTGATTAGACAGATGTATGGGATTTACTCAATTTACTAGTTTTCCCAATGAACCGGGCTTGCTTGTTTCCCAGGAATGGGTTCTTAATGAGGAGGAGATCAGCATATTTTTTCAGCATGATAATCTGAAATCTGATTTCTTTCTATTCGTTGTGTTCATGTAATAGCAGCTTTATTTGCCGCATGCAATTATATCATGATTGTGAGAAAAAACCCAATAATATAGCAGTGTTTGGTAACTTTATATCTTACTTTCATCTTTTTGTCTTTTCGTGGTATTTGTTTAGTCATATTTTTATGTATGTATCTGTCTTAAAACAATGAAGGGGAAAGGTCAAGAACCACTTGTTTTAATTGAAAGTAAAATAGGCCACAGCTCTGTATGACTTACAGAGTCAAGTTTGTCTTTGGTATCTCAAAAGTGATTTCTATTTGAAAAATCATTAGTCTATCATACTTTCTACTATATCAGTATTTTAATCTGCACATGACAAATATATGTGCTCATTTTCATTTCATGTTCTGTTGTTTTAATTATTTTAACTTGTGTAAACGAAAGGAAATGTTGTTATTTTATTAAGCACTTGGACATGCATTCTTCATTTCTTTTTCCCTTTGCCTCTCTCTCTATGTCCACTGACTCCTTTTCTCTTTGTCTTGGCGATTCCCTGTTGCATCTTGTATGATAAGATAATATAGAAATAATCCGTCTGTGGCTCTGAACTGTTATTCCTTTCACATTAAACGAGTCAAAACTATCTGCATGATGGAATAGACATTAAAATATTAAATGAAGCAAGTGTTTTACTTGCCATTACAATAGACATGCTTGTTGACGTTTAGTACCCAGTTCGCAATGGGGGGAGTTGCTGTAACATGTTTGTTTTTTCAGTAGGAAAAATTAGTGTTTATTCAACTTAACAACCTTTGTCTTTGTGACAAGGAGATGAGGATTGGATGAAATAGGGGGAAAAAGGGGGTGGTGGTGGTGGTGGGGGGGGGGGGGGAATTGTAGGGGAATATCTGTATTTATTAGGAAGTGATTCATCCTTTTTTTAGGTGGCCGGTTGGGGGGTGGATGCAGTAGAATATGTGAGATCCAAAATGCTTAGGTCGTGAGATGTCATTTGATCGAAATTCAATTTGGTCAATTCAAACTAGCATAGGTTTAAGTGTAAAATTGAACAAACAATTAGACTCTACTTGGCTCATTTGACATTGGCAAAAGCGTTTTATTTGTTTGTGACCGATCCTTTAAATCTTTAAATCTGAACCAGACATGTTTTGTTGTTGTTTCATTTCCATTTCTTTTATTTCGCTTTTTTTAAATGTAAGTTTGTTACACTGTACACTATCACTGCCTGCCAATCAATGTCATACTGACCTGATCCTGGACGTTATATTTGTTTTGGGCATCTTGAGGCATGTTTAAATTGACTTGAGATAAAGTTTAACTGTTGCTTCTGGTAAAATCAAATGTTGAATTAATATTTAATATACGCAAAACAAACAAAATCAATTTGTTTCTTTGGATGTCATTTGTTTGAATTGAGCAATTTGCTGCAGATTTCATAATAACTAAGAGTTCAATAACACAAGGTTAAACCTGATATTTTCTGATTACTTGATTTATTTCACAACAAAACCTGCAATGTTTGAATGTGTTGACATTGATATATTTCACAGGCTGACCAGACTTTGCAAGAACAGCTTCAGTTCCATGGCATATCTACCTCAGCGATACAATCAGCCAAAAATCAGATGCTTCAGTTGCAGTCGATTGTCCACGCAAAAGACGAAGAGCTTCTGCTGGCATCACAGCAATTTGAAAAGAACAATGAGAGCTTATGTCACAGTAAAGAGGAGAATGCTAAGCTGTCGCAAAGATTGGAAGAAAAGTCTGAGGAGTTGAACAGTCTGCAATCGTGTTATGATGCGGCTGTCTCGTCTCAGGTGGAAAAACAGGAAAGAGAGGAATCAGAAAAGTCAAGTCAGTTATCCGAACTCCAAAATCAGTGGAGCGCAAAAGAAGGGGAGATGAAAGAGTCTCTGGTCAATCAGGCCAAGGAAATCGAGGATTGGAGGAAATGTGAGCGGGAGTGGAAGGAGAAAGAAGATCGACTCAAACGTAATTACGAGGATTTGTCGAATCGCTTACAGCAGGAGAGTGGAAAAGAAGGAAGGCTCGAAGCCTTGGAATCAGAACTAGAAGCGCTGAGAAGACTGAATGAAGCGAGTGTGGAAGAAACCACTGATTTACGGAAGAAAAATGAAGAGCAAAATAATAGTTATAAATCCTGTCTTTCCAATCTTGAAGCCTTGACCGATGAACACAACCAGCTGTCATCACTGCATTCCAATATGGTTGATGATTTTGAATCGTTAAAATCCAAAAACTCGGGTCTCGAAGAATCACTGAAGCAAATAACTCTTGCAAATGAAACGATGAAATCTGAACTTGAAGCGTTGTCATCAAAGCTAGTAGTAGAGCAAGATAAACTGGAGTCATCCGATGAGCATCGGGCGGAACTAGCGTCCAAACACAACATGGACTGTGATCAACTCAACAACAAGATAAACGAGTTACAGGGCGGTTTGTCCGTCACTCACGAGTCTCTTGCTGCAGCGGAGAATGCGCTGGTGGAAGAGAAGGAGGCAATGAAAGCATTACAGCAAGAGGTCTTGGCCAAGGAGTCTTCCCTAGCAGTGGTGTCAGATGAATTGTCAGATTTATCCTCCAGACACTCGGATCTACAGTCTCAGTTGTTGTCCAAAGAGAATCAGATACAGCACCTTGAAAATTTGCTTTCAGAAAAATCCAGTACAGAAGTGACTTTAAAAGATAAAGAAGTTGATTTAGAGCAAGATAAAGTAAAGCTTGAAGAAAATGTTGCCGAACTTACAAAGGAAGTAGACGAGCTTAAGAATCAGTGTGAGAAATTTTCTGAAATGTTAGGTCAACAGCAGAGTGAAAACGTGTTAGCAGTTAATAAGGTTAAAGATTTGAATAATGAACTGGAAAAGAAAGATGCAAATCTGGTCCATGAGAATGAGAAGTATGGAATGATTGAAGCTCAGTTACAAAGTGTTGGAGAGCAAAGAAAGGGTTTGGACGAAACAATTGAGGTTCTTAACGGTGAAATTTGTGCCTTGAAAGAAGATCTGAAAAACGAAAGACTGCAAACAGATATTCTTGGAGAGGAATTGATCTTGGTGAATTCCAAGCTTGTTGAGACTGACAATTTGGTGCAGCATAAACTTTTGGAAATGAAAGAATCTGAAATCGAACACAGGGCAGAGGCAGAGCAATATAGATCTGAAATCTCAGAATTGGAAAAAGAGGTCGAACGGGCCAGCAGCGTGTCTGATGAAGCTGATCTCAAATGGAAATCCTCAGCTCAAGATTTGGAAACAATGAATGACAATCTTGTCAAAAGTGAAGAATCTCTGAAAGAGAAAACAAAAGACCACGAAGCTCTAAAGGAAGAAATGAAAAATGTTAAAGAGAGAGAGGAAGAGTCTGCCTTCAAGATTAAACAACTGGAAGATGAATTGAAAGATCTAAAACTAGAGAACGAGGCGATGGTTGAGAAAGAAAAGGAGAATCTTCAGAATCAAGAGGAGATGCAGGGTCAGTTGGAGACCACTGTCAACCAGTGGCAGAAGCTACAGCTTATAGTACAGGAAAAGGAAATTGAGTTGCAAAACCTCCAAGACGATTTGGACGAACAGAAACGAATTTGCACTACTCTGGGGAAGAACCACGAAGAAAACCTCAATTCCGTCAACTCTGATTTGAATAGTGTGAAGGAGGCAAAGGAGAAGGACGAGGTCCGTGTGCAAGAGCTTGAAGTGATGTTGTCGAGTCATCAGAATAGCCTGTACGCCAAGGATGCGGAGGTTTCCGACACTATGACTAAGATCCAGACAATGGACTCTTCCATCCAAGATCTTACTTTGCAATTATCGGAGAGGGAGAAGGATTTAGATTTCAGTAACTCTGAAAAGGAAAGAGTCAGTACAGAATTGTCAATCAAATTGAAGGAGATTGAAAATTTGGAAGAAGATTTGAGCAAGGCAAAGAATGAAATCGCCTGTCTAGATGAAGACTTGAGTAAAACAAAGGTCGAATTAAGCAATACTGAATCAAGTTTGGAAGTAGAAAGGAAAGAGAAGGGGTCTCTGTTGAAAGACGCAGAGAATAAAGATCTGCAGCTTTCAGAAAAAGAAAGAGGATTGGCATCTCAAATTGAAAACTTGCAGGTTGAAATAGAGGAGGCCCAGAAACATTCCATCGAGGCGACGGCAGAAACTAATCGTTTGAAATTGTTAATCCCTGACTTGGAATCTGCATGTTCTGAAAAAGATGAACTTTTATCCCAAGAACGAACTACTGCAACGAAATCAGAAAAGTTGTTGGACAAAGAACGACAACAGAGGGATAGATTGCATGGAGCTTTGTCTTCTTTGATGCAAGATGTGGAAGCAAAAGAAGAGTATTTGGTTGTGAATAGTGCTTTGTTGGAAGACAAAGTGTCTGAAGCATTTGAGAAAGATGAAGCCTTGTCAAGAAGTTTACAAAGCCTAGAGACTGTACAAGAAGATCTGAAGACAGCAAGGACAGAGATAGAGAGACTAGAAACAAACTTGGAATCCACAAATAATGAAAAAGAATCTTTGACGTCAGAACTTGAGTTGAAAAACATGCAACTTAATGAGATTTCTGGCAGCAAAAATGAGTTGGATTCGCAAATTGAAATGTTGAATGACAAGTTGGTGAAAACAGAAAATGAGGGAGGAAAACTGAGCACTGAAACAGATAATTTGAACTCACAAGTCTCACTGCTACGAGCCAGTTGTGATGACAAAGAAAAACTTTTGGCTGAAGAACAAGATAAAGTTGCCCATTTGGCAAACAAGCTAGATGAAGAGAGACGTCATCATATTCGATTGAACGGTCTGCTGTCTTCACTATCAGAGGAATTGGGAGACAAAGAAAGTGCCTTGTTACAACACAGTGTACTGTTGGACGAAAGACTGGCTGAGCTCTCTCAGATTGAAACAGAGCTAAAGGAGAAAGAAAATGTCATAAGGGATATGGAAGACAACAATATAAAAATGGTGACCAAAATGGAGGAGCTTGAAATCCAAGCAGATAAGAGGGATCACGACACAACAGATTTGACTCAGATGAATAAGGAGCTTTGTGAACGCTTATCTCAATTGGAGCAAGAAGTGAAGAAGAAGGAAGGGGACGTGTTTGAACTTAAACAAGACAATGAGATTATTCTAAAGGAATGCAGTGACCTGAGAGCAGACATTCAGGAGAATGAGAGTAAGAATCTCTCCCTTGTAGATGAAATAGACTTGATGAAGGCTGCGTTGGACAAGAGCAGCGACGAGAAGGAAATGCTGAAGAATAATTTTGATGCTTGCCTAGGAGAAATGCAACAAAAGTTGTCTGCCCAGGAGATTGAATCCAATCGTTGGAGGAGCCAGGTCGCCGAAGAGTCGAGGAATAATCACGAGAGCCAGGATGAGTTGAAAGAATTGTACATTCAGCAACTGGCTCAGATTGAGGACAGGCTGGCTGCCGTGGAGAAAGAGAAGGCTCAGGTGGAGAGGGAGGTGGAAGACGAGCGCACAAAGATGGAGGCAATGAAAGATTATTATGAGCACCAAATATCAGAATTGGACTTGAGCGTGCAAGCCGCGCAGTTGGAAGCTGTGAAGATGAACGACGGTGTTTCTAAAATCAATATGAATCATGAAGATGAGTTGAAAGATTTGAAATCTTTGCACGAGTTACAGACGTCGGAGTTGATGGAAAATTATCTGAGTCTTGAGAAATCGATGGTGGAACTCCAAAAGACCTTGAATGACCAGGCGGAGAACATGAAACAAGAGAGAAATGAAATGGAGCAAAGCTTTGAAAATCTGATGGCGGAAATGGACGAGAAGAAACGCCGCAGCGACACCGACATGTCTCGCATGAGAATGTTTCAAGACGAAATGAAAAAAGATCACGAGGAAGAACTAAAATCTGTGGAGAGAAAATACCAAACTCAATTGTTTGACTTGGAGGACAGGTGTAGTGTCACGACGTCGGAAATGGAGAGGATGAGGAAGTCAATGCTGGGAGTGGAGGGAGATTTTGTGGAGGATAGACGTCTTTTGGAAAACAAGATAGAGGATTTGGAGAATGTACGGCGTGAGCTGGAAATCAAATGCACCATTCTTGAGGACGACATTTCCCTTGTGAAAGAACAGTCCAATATGAGGGAAGAAGAGGCAAAATCAATCTTGAAGACGGCAGCGGAAAAGCAAAGTGAAATGAAATCAGACTTGTTGGAATTGACGGAGAGATTAAGGACTTGGAAGGTGGATAGCGAGTCATCCGATGAATCCACGAGGAAGGAGTTTGAGGGTAGAATTGAGGATGTGAGTGCTGAAAATAAGCACCTGAAGAGTAAGTTGAAGTCGTTTGAGATGAATGCAGCGTTGGACACAGAGATGAAAGATCAGAGAGAACAGGAAGGTGGAAGTGAAGATTTGAGTGTCAGACTTCAAGAAATGAAGAAGCAGATGGTTGTATTGTCCGATGAAAACCTTTCTTTAAAACGGCGTTTACTGGGACACAAGAGTTTGGAAAAGAAGGCACGACTGTTGTCTGGTGTGGAAGATATTTGCCGTCCGAGAAACGAGGAGATGGCTCTTCCTACTCAAATGACATTACTGACATCAACCCCGTGTAAAAACGAACCAGATGGTCACTCATTTTCCCCAACAGCTGAAGAGGTGTCACTCATCGAAGGGTTTGTTTCTGAGAACGTTGAAAAACCACTGTCGGCTCGTAAATTAGAAAACATGTATGCTCAAAAGTCAGGAGATGAAGAGCCTGATTTTGTAGCCGAGGAGAGCGATCGATTCCAACCCGAGATGGTGATTGAAAGAGCCATGGATGATTTTGCTAATCCGCACCTAAAGCCAAACATCCATCCTATCAGAGATTTTGTGGTGATGGAAGGCTTCCAACCGGAACTCTCAGACCAGTTTTTTGAGGAAGTCAGTGAAGACAACGGCACTGGCTGGCCCGCTGAACTGTCAGTTGGAATGTCCCCCACTCTCAGGCAATCGTCGCAATTTCAATATGGAAAAGATGTCATAGAACAGATTCAATCCCAGTCTGTTATCGCCATAACTAATGCTCCACCTTTGGAAAAGACCAGTGGAGATGAACCAGATGGTGGTGACCAAAAGCAAAATGCAGACGAGTTGGAGAAACAGGTCAAGCAAATAAAATATGATTTAGAAGAAGAGTACGTGTTGAAGCTAAGGAAGCAAAAACAGGATGTGATAATCGAGTACGAGATCAAACAGGAAAGCATGGAGAAAGAGATCGAGCAGCACTTTGCTCAGAAGGAGCTCTCCATCAGAAACGACTGGGAGACCAAATTTGCCAAAGCTCTGAAAAAAATGAAAAAGGATTTTGAAAAGAAGTTCCAGAAGCAGTCAAGCCCGACTCAGCAGCAGCAGCAGCGCTCTCCGAAGAGGAAGCAGGCCTCGGAAGGCCTGGAGGCTGCTGATGTCAGCCACAAAGAAGAGGGGATGCCAAAGATTGAGGAGGGAAGAGAAGAGCTGGGTGACGTCGTTGAACAGCTTAGCAAGGAAAACCAGGTTTGAAGCAATCCATTTTTCTTTTTTAAAATTAGATTTAAAGATGCAGAATTTGCGACTAAGCTAGCCTAATGGTTTTAGAAATGATAGGGTTAGTTTTGATCTTTTTAAAACAGTTACATTTGATCAGTGGACAGGGTTTGGTCAGCAGTTGGCTTATTGAATTGTATAGGCCACAAATACGGGGCTATGATGCTAAAAGATTGAAATGCTGATTTCTGTGCTTCTGTTTTCCATCAAATGAGACTGGGATGAGGTAATACATATAACAATGCCAATTTGCTAAAGATACATTTGTGACATTAAAAAAATTCTAGAGTGATTATAAAGGAGGACGCTTTTGTTTTGGGTGGAACTACAGAGAGTGATAAGCATACACATTTTGAAAAACTTGGAATAGCTTTGATTTTTTATTTTTGCCCTTTTAATTAACAATGTTGTTTAATTTATTTGTTTACTCATTATTTGAAAAATAATGATTTCCAACTTGCCCTGATACTGAATGATTCAAGGAAATGAGAAGTAACATTTTCAATTTAGGATTTATTCGGTTATTTCCATTCAGGAGCTTGCTGAGGTGCGAGATGAATTACTGAAACAGATAGAAATTTCCCAAGCAAGAGGACTTCACAATCGTGTACACCACGAGCTGCAGTCCAAATTGTCAGGACGGGAAAAGGAAAGTGCTGCGTCACCACAGGTCGACAGTCTGACCACTCCAGCAAATGATGTTCCCATAGAGGAAAAATTTATACAGACTGAGTCAGCCGAGTTGTGTGCTGCAGGCCCCGAGTCTGTTGAATTGGAAGCGGACAGCAGCCGTACAGAGGTAAGCGAGACGAGTTCAGTTGCAGCAGAACGATTCCTGGAGGAGCTGGAGGACATGTCGCAGCAGGCCAGTCAAGATCTTCCCCTGGAGTGGGAGCTGACCAACACCATCGCAGCGGAAGCAAACGTTGCGGAGAATGAGGTTGGTGGACAGCAAAGCATTTGGGAAGTGTTTGGGAGCCGCTGCGGCAGACAGGATTGCCAAGAGGTGAGACACCGGTACCGCAGGTTGTGTCAGTGTGTGGTCAAAAGTTTTGGGATCTGGGAGGATTTAGTCTCGGAGGAAAGTGGGCTGTTAGCGCAGAGGGGTCAGAATGATGAGGAAGACCAAGGGGAGGGTGTTAGTGCCAAGGTTTCTAGTTTGGCTGTGGCAAAGGGGGATAATGGTGAAGAGGATGATGTGGATGATCGGTTTGCTGATAATGTGGCTCTTGAGTCGGAACTTCTTAGTTTAGCTGAAGATATGGTTTTTCATAAAGAAGCTTACATGAAAAGGAAATGTGAATTAGAAAGGGAAAATGAATTTCTACGTCTGGAAATGGAGACTGAGTCGAGTTCTAGAAAAGAAGCGGAGGAAAGATTTGTTAACGAGAGAGATGAGATGATGAGTCAGATTGAAGACTTAGAGAGCCAAGTGGCATCTTTTAAAGGTACCTGTAATGAAATGGACATTGGCATTGCGTCCTGTAACAAGGAAGTCATGACTGACCAGCTGAGTCATTATGACACAAGCCTGTCCAAATTGGAACTGGAGGAAAACAACACCATGGCCTTGAACCTGAAGGAGAGGGAAGAAACGATTTCAAGGCTGAGTCTGGACATGGAGCGTGTCAAATCAGAGTTTGAAGAGATGTTCAGCCAGTATAAACTGGATGTCGAGAGCAGAATTAAAGCATTAGAAGATGAGATTGACGATGTGAAAACAGAGAATAGCTATCTGTGCTCTACACATGAAGGCAAGGAAGACACTATTGCCAGGCTACAGGCTGAAATCGACATGCTTAAATCAGAACAAGAGGATTCGGCTGAGACTCTGTCAGAGCAAGAAAGTAAACTGGATGATATAGAAAAGCAAGCAGCCAGCTTGAGAGATCAGGTCAGCAGTTTACGATCAATTGTAGAGGTCAAGGAAGAGCGGATTTCAAATCTAAGTCAAGAACTCTGCCAAGTTAAATCTGAAAAGGAGGTTTTGGTGAAGCGGTCGTCTACAAAGGACGACAAACTCGAGTCTCTGGAGAAAGAGAGGGATGGCCTGAAAGAGCAAAATATCCAATTGCAGTCGGCTGTTGACGTGAAAGGGGAGCAACTTGCAAATTTAGAGGGAGAGGTCAGCCAAGGAAAGGATGAACAGGAGGATGTAGTGAAGAGATTGTCTGAGAAAGAAAGCAAATTGAAGACTCTAGAGGAAGAGGTTGTCACCTTGAAAGACGATATATGCACGTTAAAATTGACTCTAGAGGCAAAAGAGGTGCAGATTGCAAGCTTAGAGAGTGAGGTGAAACAAGGAAAGAAGGCACAAAAAAAAATAGTTCAAAGTTCATCTGCAAAGGATGTCAAATTGAAGGCCCTGGAGAAAGAAGCTGCTTCTTTGAAAGGTCGTAATGGAGAATTAAAATCAGCCCTTGGGGTCAAAGATGAGAGAATTGCAAGTCTGAGCTCGGAGATGAAGGAGCTTGAATCCCAACGTGAAAATTTGACGAAGAGCTCATCTGCTATAGACAGTAGAATGAAGGATTTGGAATCGGAGGTGGCTAGCTTGGAAGGGAAAAATGTCCAATTGCAGTCAGTCATCGAGACGAAGGAAGAGTTGCTTGTGAAACTGGACATGGAAGTAAATCAGCTCAAATCTGACCAAGTGGATAAAGCTGAGATGTTGTCTGAAAAAGATAGCAAAATTGATATTTTGGGAAACCAGATGGTATGCATGGAAGACGAAAAAGTCAGTCTGCAATCCGTCTTTGGCAAGAATACAAGTGTATGTAAGGATTTAGAATCAGAAATATCCCAGCTCAAGTCTGAAGTCGAAGATTTGAGACAAAAGGAGGACTCATTGAATTTGAAGGATGATGAGAAGGGAAATATTATTTCAAAGCTCCAAAGTCAACTGGAAGACTTGACCCAGGATTCCGTATCGGACAAAAACAAGATAAAGTCATTGGAAGACCAAGTGTCGGGCTTGATAAATGATAGTAATGATTTGCGGTCAGGTCTTGGCTTTAAAGAGGAAACCTTTGCAAAGTCACAAGTTGAAATAGACAGTCTCAGATCTCAACTAGAAGAGGCCTCTAAGCAGTCAGAAAGTGAAGTAGATAGTCTCAAATCTCAACTTGAAGAGGCTTCTAAGACATCAGAAAGTGAAATAGATAGTCTCAAATCTCAACTTGAAGAGGCTTCAAAGAAATCAGAAAGTGAAATAGATAGTC
>JARFNW010155780.1:0-12596 GCA_031763155.1 Dirona albolineata
ATAATAATAATAATGATAATAATAATAATAATAATAATAATAATAATAATAATAATAATAATATTAATAATAATAATGATGGTGATGATGATGATGATGATGATGATGATGATTATTACTATTATTATTATTATTATTATTATTATTATTATTATTATTATTATTATTATTATTATGATAATGGTGATGGTGATGATGATGATGATGATGATAATGATGATGATGATGATGATGATGATGATGATGATGATGATACTATTAATGATGAACATATATTTATCGTTTAACCACGATTATCACCATGCTCTAAGCGCTTGATACATATTTTAACATCATCTATCACTCTGCAGGCAGGTGTTGTACAAAGTCTTTCTAGTCTGTCTGGGGAGCATGCAGGAGAGAACACTGGTAGGCGCTCGATATAGTACTTATATTCTGACAAATACATTATCTGCCTGTAGCTGGGTTCTCATTCACACCTGAGTCAAATAAATAAAAACAACAAACCAAACAAACATATTATGTAAAGAGTCTTTCCCATGGACTCAACATCAGGCCTAGCATTTCCAAGATGTCATTTTCACCGTTGTAAGGATTTATCAAAGTAAGGCAGCACCTCAAAGTATATCTGCTACAGGCATTACGAGTTGGAGCCTTGAATAATTTGAAAAGGTCTAGAGAAACGTTACATCACGTTACTTTCAAGATCCGAACCCAGTACCTCCCCGTCCCAACACAACATAATCATTCGATATCCTAGGGGTGCCCCCGGCACACATAATGTTAAGAGTGAAAATATAGAATATCTGAATTAGGTTCAATGATTGAATTACAAAAACAGCGACATTTCGACCATAGGCCTTTGTTAAGCGACAATTTACAAGGAACAATCACAAGTAAAACATAGATGGGTTTTGGGGTCGGGTAGGGGTGGGGTGGGGGGGGGGGAGGAGTCCGAGTCCGCATACCGTCGGCAGATCATTATTTCCATTGTATTTGCATAAATGATAAATAATGTTATGTCATGCATGTGGTTACTGGATGCAGACGTGAGTCCACCGAATAAACGCAAATAACAATATTATGGACAGTGTCACGTTTGACATTGTTTGGTATATTTAGATTTCGATGCTGAATGCGGTTAATTTATATTATTATATCATTATTATGATGATTCGTTCTCGTACACTGAGCCAATGGACACCTTCCCTGCATATTATCACGTGGTGCGATGATGTCGTCATCAATTCCACATCGCACGGGCGTGGGCCACCTGGTTTCAAGTTTCAATTTTTTAAAAAACAAATTATATCTATTTGATAATAATATCAAAGCTATGCGTGATTTTCGCATCAGATAATGCCTTACATAATAACATTAACAATAAATATAAATGTTAATGTGAATTATTGCTGATACGACAAAGACGTAAATTATAATTATTTTTTATATCACGCATCGCAGACAGCTAAGTATTTCATTGTCTTTTGGCGAGCATATCTTATCCTGTTTACTTTCTGATCTTTCTTTCTTGTCCATTCCCATATTTATACACCAGTGCAGTGTAGACCCAGCTGTGTAGAACATATTATAAATGAAAGCATTTTGGATCAAGAATCGATCACAAGCAGGAGATCAACCCACTATTTTTCATCCTGGTTTCAATATCAAGAAATAATGAGAGAAAGGGACAGGTTTTAACCCTCTGGAAAGGACGCTGGCCAATAGCACAGATGACTTAACTACCCCAGCGATGAACTGTTACGTTACCCATTTCATTTATACCCAGGTCGAGTAACGGAATGGGAGGGTCAGAGTGACACTACGTCACCCTTCTGGATAGGACGCTGGTCTATGGCAGATTACTTCTCCAGCTGCGAGCTGGTACCCATTATTATACCTGGGTCGATTAAAGTTTCTTGCCGAAGAGAAACAACGAAGTGACTGGGATAGGATTCGAACCCACGACCTTGGCCATGAAAGTCAACTGCTGTCCTAACCACTAGGCCACCCCGCCTCCAGCGTCAGAAAGAGACAATAAATGAAATAATCGAAAGAATGCGGTGACGTCGTAGCTCAGTTGGCAGCGAGCCGGTCTGCTGTTGCCGGCAAGGCTGTTGGTGACACTAACAACTACAGGCCAGGATTCGATTACCCGCTTTCGACCATCATTTTTATCTTATTCTTGCATATTGTCTCTTGCTGCCACTGCAACATTTTCGTATTGTCATGTTGTTTACCATCAGTGCCCGCACCATAATAATAATAATAATATTATGTATTTACTGTTACAGTTACAAAGCAATGTCCTAAGCGTGCCTCACATCAACGCCTTTTATCACAAAATAATATGATAAAGATAATGTAATAATGTTGTCCACAACAGCTTTTTATCTTTAGGGTATATCATATTCCGAACGAAGACGGAAATAACTCACGCGTCAGCCGCAGTGGATGATAGCCGCAGTGAAGGCAAAAGGAGTAAATTTTCTTGCCCAGGGAAAACCAAACCAAACAACATAAAACAAACACCCCCCCCCCCCCCCAACACACACAAACAAAAGCAAACAAACGATGCCGAAAGCCAGACTCGAACCTGCATCGTCTGCGTGTTAGTGCAATGTACTAAACTCTCGGTAAGTGCACCACCTCCTTTGCGATTGCCTTACCTGACAGTGCGATCACCCACCGATTGCCTTATCTGACAGTGCGATCACCCACCGATTGCGTCAGAAAGTCATGGCTATTACCTGAGTTTTCTGATTGCAAATATACCCGTTGTTTACCCGTGCTATACTGGCATGACGTCAGTGGTCGAGTGGTTAGGGTACCGGCTTCGGAATCGTGAAACCCGGGGTTTGAATCCTGACTGAAGCGACCAATGTTGAGTCCCTGGGAAATACTCTTTAAACATTTTTTTCTCACTCATCCCATGGCTGAATTAGTACCGAAGCTAGAACATATTATATTAGTACCCAGCTGCAGAGACAGGGAAAGATGTCAGTATATTATTAGTATGACGAATTTAACAGGCTGTTCTACTGTTTGCTCACCCCGTGAGTTGAGGATGATATTGAATAGCATGGCCCGCTGGGAGATAAATGAAATGGCGTAGACTGTATTTGCACAGGGATACGGTCTATAAACCCATCTTTATCTTTTATCTTCACTGCTGAGGTGAGGCTGATTTTTTACATAACGTGTTCAATGCGTGATCTACCACCCTCGGATAGGCACAGTAGTTAGTATATTATAATAATATGAATGTTTATTTATGTATATTATAAATATGGTGGTGACGATAACTGTCACAGCTGTGAGGTCGATGACGATGAAGACAATGCTGATGATTTCAGTTTCAGATGTGTAAACACACAAGCACCACACCACGACCATCACGCATGGCTGAACGCATGGTCGGGAAAATGACATATTATTAATATAAATATGGATAAGGGAATTAAGGCAAACGGGAAGTTTAGTCAACGAGTCAACACCTACGTGGTCAAAGCTCAATAATATACAGTGCTGTTTAGATGACCAACACGCACTGCTTTTTTAGTACACTATAACCTTGGTTTTGTATCCACCTTAGCTTAAAAAGAAAAAAAGAACTCGTGGAATTGTTGCTATCAAAGGAATTGCTTCAAACGAGTAAAGAGAATATTGCGGGAGGACAACGATGCATTGTCAGGAAGATATAATAGTCATAAAAGGGAAACAAACAAACAAGCAAACAAAAATAATGAAATTAAAAAAAAATGAATGAATAAGATAAGACTTGCCTAAAGCAGCGATCGACCCCACGCCTGCAACGGCACCCACCGCCTTGCCGATAACATCAGACCGAATCGCTACCATATATCTAAGCTATGCCGACACCGGTAGTTGGCAGACACTGCCTTCGATAGGAAATTCCGAACACACAGACTTTCGGAGCTCTCTGTAGTAATCGTCCAGTGGATATATGAATAGAAACTTTGTTATAGCTAGTGGCCCACGAGGCCATAAATATATTTTCATGCCCCCTATCTAGTATCTAGCCATGCATTGCTCAAACGACTCATGGAACCTAATATGGCGTCATGCCCATTGTTCTAGTTCTATTCGTAGCAAATCTCTTTGTGTCCGGATTATCTGAAAATCTTGCAGGTACATAAACTATCCCATAATAAGACATATATATTATAATGATGGTATTATTGTGTTAGGGCCATCTGTCAATAATATCTACATTGGGATGTGTAAGTAGTGCGAATGGTGAAACATTGCCAAACAGTCCAGTAATACAAGATAGTATAGATGGAGTTTACAGTACAGCTCTGTGTCCCCGTACAAGTACAGGCCCATGGGCATTGCATAATATATACCCCCCTCCCAGCGGCCAGTGTCATTCAAAGTCCTTCTACTTCTTAACTCCGATGTCAGGCGGCATGATACTGGCATTCTGACAAATACGTTATCTGCCTGTGGGCCAGGTGAGGAATAATATCTTCTAACACTAACAGTCTTTCCCAAAGACTCAACATTAAGCCTAGGAGATATCAGGATTCGAACCTGGGGCCTTTCACTTTCTGTCTAGAGTGCGGTAGCCTAACCAGACGGCCGGCCACGCATACCAAATTGTAATCACTGTGACAGCTGTTATTATTATCACCAAAAACGAAAACAAGGCCGTATCAAAATAAGCAGAGACAGTCAATTCTCGTTACACAGGTGTTCACATATCACGTCACCCTTTGATAGTGGAGGCGATAACACCATCACACTTCAGACGGGACTTGTAAAATGTGTGGTATCTTCTCAAGTGAGTTGTTGTAGAAATTGTTTTTATCTCACTGCATTCTGTTGTTCATCTTGTTGAACAACACTTTAAACATTTAGGAACTCCAGATGGGGTTGTTGACAACAAGTCATTGGAATTCCAATTGTATGGGAGTATAAGAAAAGTATATGAAATTAATTCAAATCCCCCATAGTCAGCAAGATGGTTTGCTAATTTCCCCTAATGGGAGAAGTCATTTGTGTCAATCTTTTTCACTACCTAAATGTCATTGATCAACCTAGACGGCAAGGTGACAGAGCTGTTCGACGTTACACTAATTCCACACAAATCGTGGGTCCCAGCCTCGCTTTATTCAGCTCTACTTGAAAACTTGAAACTTGAAATCCTAGCCAAGAGTAAAACGCTTTTATCTACTCAAGTCGTGATGAAATGGGCATCACCTCATTGTAATAGCCAGGGCCATACACTGCAACAGACCAGGGTCCCCTTCAGAGGGTGCCATACCGGAACTTAGCCTGCTTCATAATGTACACACTTCAAACCGGGGTAATCACTACCAACTCTATTGTCCCATTGCAAGACGTGGTTTGACTCTGATCCAGATTCTGGTCATTATTAATAAAGTACACTTCAAGCCACGTGTGTTTACAGCAGCTAGTCCAACCTTGGCTTGGCCTTTGGTTCATACACGTTTGTTGTTATCTGTTCTCTTTAGTACCGTAATTAAACTGTGTCTGACCGAGGACAGTGTCCAAAGCAGAAGGCATCGCTGCGCAGACCCAGGTAAAACGTATCCAGGTTAAGGGCAAGTATGTGCTCCACTTGTACATATGACCTGATACAGAGCTGGAAAATGTATTTATCAAGATGTTTAAGGCAAGCAGGGGATCAGCCAATTGTGCCAATAAACCTTGTTTGGTAAAAGAAGCAATACACTGTTCAATTTACTCATATCTGGACCAGACAACATGATATTGTAGCCTTGGGTGTTCACCCAACAGCTATAGAAACTGTGGGAATATTACCAAAGAGGCAAAATCACAACACATACAATTGTAAAACCAGAAACACAAACAGTCAGTATTTAGCCGTGTTCGCCAACATTTTACATGCTGAGAACAAAATTGAAATTTTTATTCATAGATATAATATATACACAAGATTTAATATTTAACAATCTTCTAAGGCATTCATAGCTTTCTCGCAATTCTGAGTACCCATAAGCTATATCTTAACTTGTATTATATATTTATAACATGTCGTATAGCCATACATCTCGCAGCAGCAAACCCACCCTTCAATTTTGTGTTTACTTTTACTTTGCTACACTTACTCACTGAAACCAACTATACACATCAACACACCCAAAATATCAACTTGCACGTACACAGACATATCAAATATTGTACACAATCCACAGGGCACACATCACGTTACACACACACCCACGCACTCACACACCCACGCGCGCGCACACAACACATGCATTCCCACGACAAACTGATAACATACACAACATACATTACGTAGTAGTATTCAGGGACTCGGGGGAATTAAAAATATGACTTAAAATAAACAAAACATGATAACAAACGGCACAAACTCATCGATTGAATGATGGCTGGTGAAGGTTTATAATATGGCGATATTGACGATAAAATTGGTGGAAATGATTTTGTTGATGATAATGATGATGATACTGACGATGAGGATGATGATAATGAAATAAAAAGAGAAAAAAAAGCCCTAGTACATAAAAAATCGTATATTGGTGGTAGCATCATAACAAGAGACAATTTTTTTATATCGTTTTCTCTCTCTCAAAATACCGACAAAATGAATGAATGATCATAATGTACGTGGAAATGCTGATTTTGCTACTCCATCAAGCTGAGATTTTATTCACACAAATTCATCAAGGATGTTGTTCTTCTCCTCTTCCTATGCAATTAATTTCTTTTTCGGCATTCATTGATCATTGAATCATACTAAGTAGGATGGTTGGTCCCCTATCAAACGTCCCCACACCAATCATAATATGTTCAAAGTACTGACCGCCCAATATACTTACATTACATCGTACATTCCATACTGTTATAATATTCTATATATATATATAAATGTATATATATTATATACAACAAGTGAGTAAGTCATTCATGTGTCGTTCATCACGTGACTTGGTGACAAACGAGTTTTTCCATCACAGCCATCAATTTTAATGGATTCTTGTACAAGTACAACATCATAAGATTTGATACTAGTTTCATTAAATAATAATAACAATAATAATAATAATAATAATAATAATAATAATAATAATAATAATAATAATAATAATAATAATAATAATAACAACAATAATAATAACAATAATTTTAAAAACAAATTGACTTCATTTCATCTTTAAACTGGAAACAAAATCAAAAAGTTTCACCCCACAAGCATTTTTCCTTCAGAAGAATTATCATAACTTGAACTAAGAGCTCATTACAATCCAAACATAAACAAACAAACAAACACAATTAAACTTCCGCACAGACTCAAGTAGGTACCAGGCACAGACACTTGGTAGAAATTAACTCTCCTAACTCACTCACTCACTCTCACACACACACTCTCTCTCTCTCTCACACACACTCTCTCTCTTCTCTCTCTCTCTTGTTTATCTTCATAAGCTCCAAATAGTCCTTTCCCTATTGCCAAGAAGTATTGTATAATATATGGTGGATATTTCAAGATGACAGATGGCACCGTTTTTCAAGAAAATGACAATAATAATAATAATATCATATGACACTTAGTATTATGGGAAGCCATTCCTCTCCTAAAAAGAAAGTCTCATGCTATGCTTGTGTTCATCTCCTCTCCATATTCTTGGATTTTCTGTCACAACATCCACACACTTCACACAGAAGAATAAATTATCTCTTTTTTTTGCCTATTTAGTTCAAATGGAAAACATGATCACCAATTTTAGCATTTTATTTTTTAGGATTTAATTTTATATACCAGGATAGAATTTAGTGTACCTATCTAGTCCCAGATAGGAAATTCATCATTACTTGAAAGGTTGCCTAACTGAAAATCAAACTATGAACGACTGAGGTGGTAGTCCACTTGAAAACTTTGTTAGTCTTGAGCAGAGAAATAAATTGACTACCCACACCACATAGGAGAACCATCACTAACCAAACCAAACATTTGCAGAGAACATCCTCAAGGAAGGAAGTTCAAACTTATTGAAAGTGATAAACACATCTCTTCATAAACGTCCACGCTCTAGTTGTTTAATACATCCGTTAATATTGAATGGCATTGTTGTGACAAGCCCCATGTCCAGCTGGGTATGGGAATATAAGGCACCGCTAAAAACAAAACCCTTCAAGATTCAAATATGCAAGAAGTGCCCCAATGACAATACTCAACTGGACACAAGAGCAAGGAACTTTGTGGACAAGGAATAAAAGACAAGCAGGTGATCATCCCACAAACGCCAAAACTCCTTGACAGTGTTGGCTGACAGTACACCACTTTCAATACCAAATGCTCTGGCGTTCACCCCTCAGGTGTAAAAACTGAGGAATTTAGCCGCATAAGTCTCAAGTGTTTTCATTCTTTCATAAAACAAAAATAATGACAATTTCATACTTCACAAAACATTACACAATCTTACTAACAAGAGCAAATTTCACTTAAGACATAAAAAAAAATGAGTTCCACCATCACAATACCCGCTATGCATTTTCTTTCAACACAAACCCGACATTCACACACTTTCATTGCAATCATCAGAGCAGATTCTTCTTCTTTTTTTTTCAGTTGAACTGGAATACTTGGTTGTTCATTACACACCACCCGTAGTCACGAAAAGATTTTTAGAGCAAGGAATTCAACTGACAGAATAACACAGCTAGCACTAGTAGTAGTAGTAAAAGTAGTAGCAGTAGTAGTAGTATTAGAAGTTGTAGTAGTAGTAGTAGTAGTTGTAGCAGTAGTAGTAGTAGCAGAAGTAGTAGTATGCCACTTTGACAATTACCTGCAGACATCACATTTATAATTAATTTGTATTTATAATATATACACACGAACGACTACTATGGGTATATGTAAGGTAAATAACATGTCGATGGGGCAAGAGGAATCCAAATCCACTCAGTAAGAGTACAGGCCCCAAACTTCCAAAATCACTTCTAGTAATTATCAATCTAGTATGTCTAGTACTAGAAATATTGATAAAAATTCTTATATTTATGTATCGTAAAAATTTGAGAATAATCAAAATCTAGTCATGAAACAAGGGCATCGTCATAGTGTGTACAAAAACTATTGAGAAGCCCCATTGACTTTGTATACAATAAGCGTGGGCATGCCGCTTGCTTTCGACTTCCAATTAATTCTAAGCTAACCTAAGAAACACAAGAAATGTCAACTGAGGACTCTTACAAATGCTTATATTATATCTACTATAAGCACTATCTAGCATTAACATTTAAAATGCTAAACAAGAAATGATAATTGTATTTTACATTCTTAATATAATTTTCCAATGTTTAATTCGTTCGTGATTTTCTGACAGGCCATTGACAAAGCATCCAGACTACTTGTGGACAACAGTTGGTTCATCTTTATATAGATGATTATAATAATAATAATAATAATAATAATAATAATAATAATAATAATAATATCAATAATAATAATAATATTAATTATAAGAAAAGGGCAAGTTATAGACGAGAGAAGTAGTAAGAAGTAAATACTATCATATTAAATACATTGATATTTAAAATACAGAATCCAAGAGAAGACCCAGCGGGATCCCAACACATAGCTGCCCAAACAAAAGTAGCAGTAGTAGTAGTAGTAGTGGTAGTAGTAGTAGTCGTAGTAGTAGTAGTAGTAGTAGTAGTAGTAATAGTAGTAGTAGTAGTACTGTGATACATAACAGTGCTGAGTTGTGCTGAGTTTCAAATCACAGCACAAAGTTTGTTTATTTTATCTTACAACGAGGCAATAACAGACACACAACTTTTCGCCAAAACTTTTTGTCGTCATCATTATCAATTAGTGCAGCAAAGTAAAGAGGAGAAGGATGGAACTCAAATCAGATATTTTTTCTTTTTGTTTTTTACTTTAACAAACAAAAAATGTTGGGAGAGTTCTAAAAAAAAAGAGAAAAAAGAAAGGAAAAAAAAAGCAAGAAAAAAAAGCAAGCCCAAATGTATGCATTAATTAATTATAATGAAAACAACTTTTCATGTATTTACAAATGAGATCAAGTAAAAATCTTCCAAATTAGCTTCTAAATAAAACATTGCTGTCTATCAATTGGCCTAAAGAAAAATTTGTTCCCCTAACCAAACAATTGAATCAAACATCAATCTCAGCATAGTTTTAGTTTTATGAGTTTTTACTCGTCTTTTTGTCTTAGCCCAAAATATCGCTTAATCTAGAAGAGATTTGAGAACGTTGAGAACAATTGTTGATTATGTTTTAAACAATATATAGACGATGTGCATCTTGCAGAGCTATACCTAAAACCCAAGGCAAATTAAGTAGAAGTGGACAACATAAAACCAAAAGATCATAACACAAAATATAAGTGTCAAGCAAATGACATGACATAACATGAGCTAAACATTGTACGAACAGGTAAACATACATAAAACTTGAAAGACTAAATCTGTGTGCACTGACAAAATGCCATTTCATGTGATACTATCATTGTGATAGTAAACAACAAAAATTCTCATAATAGGCAATATATTTTCTTTCGTCATTGCACAGTAGGGCAATCCGTTTAAATCGCTTGAAGTCGGAAAGAAACAAGTCTTTCCCATCATTAATAATAATATTATTATTAGCTGCTAGATAAAGAGGACGCCCATCCACCCACCCTCTCCCTGTACACAAACACACAAACATACACACAAACGAGCAACCTGATCAGCAACAAACTTCAATTTACTATTTACTACATATTATATCATGCCTAGGTCTCTCTCTCCTTCTATTCATTCCAACACCTACAATTCAGGGACAACACTTTGTATATATATCTCTCTCTCTCACTAGTATATAAAAAGTTCAAGCAAAAATATCCCATGTTCACAATAATAGTCTTACATTCATCACCACGGTAATGGGTGGCGTTATGCCATTTTGATGTCACTTTATGTCACTTTCAGATGGAGGCCCCATCAACAACAAGGGGAATTAACTAACATCTAGCAAGAGGGGGGGGGGGGGTGTCGGGAAGGGGGTGTCATACTGTCAATGTGACCGTGACCTACTAAATTGCATCACCAAAGCTGGAACTGGAAAAATTATGATAATAATATAAAAAAATGAATGAAAAAACGAAAAGCTAACATTGATATGATGGAGAGTTAATTCAAGTACAGTAGTCTCTTGTCTAAAAGCAGGTCATTTCTGTCAAACACACACTTATAATAATAAGCCCAACTTTAACAACAACTTATTATTGTTGCTGCTGCTATAAAAATATAATTGTATATAGCCTGATGTGTAAAATGTGTGCACACTCAGCACAAAAGTATTGAAAACATGTTATATGAACATGTTTTTATTTCACTTCCTCCTTACTACAAACTACGCCACAGCCCAGTACTGACGCTTTTAAACAGGAGACTACTGTCATTGACGCTTTTAAACAGGAGACTACTGTCATTGACGCTTTTAAAGAGGAGACTACTGTCATTTTCATATAATATAAACTACTTATGATTCTTCTACTACCATTGATGATGACTACCACTGCATTGTGAAAGGGGAGGGCGGGGGGGGGGGGGGCGGTGGTGGATGAGGGAAAGCATGGCAAGATGGTACAAATGGCATGACATAAAATTATGCAAACTCCGATGAAATATGACTTTTTTTTTTATATTAAAAAATCTAAACCAAAAAACAAAACATTGCTTCAATAATTTCCATCCGTACCGAAGCAAGCAGCACTTCCTAACTTTGTAGGAAAAGAGTTTCAAAACAACTGGGAGAGACTTATAACGTTATCCATGAATTGTTGTTATCGGACACTACTATAACTATTACATTCATCAATGGACTGAAACCGAAACAAGTTTCCTCTCCTCCTCCATCAGATTCATTCATAAATGATAAAAATCTTTGGCCATTATTAATCAAAGAGAACAAAATACAGTGTGCTACTAACAATTCTAATCATAATAGAGTTATAGTCAAGTAAGTATCCCAATCTAAAAAAGCTCAACCCTAGTGTAGAAACTAAATTGCTATATGAAATTATTACCTTAAAAATAATTTAAGATGTTAAAGGATATCTATAAAAGGAGACAGTAATTAAGCAAACACTATACTTTAAAAATGACATACACACACACACACTTACACTATCTAACACAGTGTCTTCCAATGCTTCGGTTTAATTAGGTAGTCAATCACACTATCTGCTAGCTATATTGTTATTCTGTAATTGTTGCCTCTCTCTTTGTTACTATTAACAGCCAATTTTAGGTGAGGAACTGAAAAAACGCAAAAGGCCTCAACTTCCTTTCTGTAACAGTTGGAGATTCTTTTAATGAGAGTAACAAAATGTCAAGTTTGTAGAAATAACTTGGGAACAAAACAAATCGTATGAGCTGAAAATTTACACTTGTACAGCAACATAACATGAATCTTATGGAGGGCTTACATTATAATGTGGATAGTGATGATTTCAAGGATGTTACATACAAAATGTGTGATAAGAGAGTACTTTATTCCTGGGTAAAAGAAATTGATAGGGTGGGGGGGGGGGGGGGGGGGGAGA
>JARFNW010155889.1:5555-18473 GCA_031763155.1 Dirona albolineata
CAGGCTCACAAAGTTTACATCATTTATCCCCCCCCCCCCCCCCCCCCCACAAAAATATGCTTTGTCATTCAATATCCTTGGGGAGCATATAGCAGAGAAGCCTGTTAGGTGCATCATACTATTTTACTGACACTATCTTTCTCTGCCTGGGTCTCATACCTTTGTTAACCGAGGGAAAAAAATTGCCAGAGTTTGAACCCGGGATCTTATAATCTCTAGCCCGGCGGACTAACCACTCGGAATTCAGAAATTGATCACACTGCATCTAGGTTTGACCAGTTGTTTTTGAATTGCAAAGCACTGTCCTATGAGTCATATTTTCTGGGTTTTTGTTGTTGTTGTTGTTGATGTAGTGTTTGTTCATTTTCAAAGGTGTGTAAACTCTTGGATGTATTATATTTTAGCTTCTGTGAAACTTGGGTAAAGATAATGTGAATAAAATTTCCAGTTAGATCAGGCTCCAGTTGTTTTGTTTTTTTGGGTTGTTCCTTGTTTTGTTTTTTTGGAGGTAGTTTTTATTGGTTTTGGGGTGATTTTCTTTTGTTTGGCTGGTTAGAAAACGATGGATTTAAAATACTTTGAGCTTGATTACATTCTTCTCCTTTATTTAAGAAAACCCCAAAATATTGTAAAGAAGTATTGAGTTATAGCCAAAGATATCCAAAGACCTAAGTATTTCACTCTGGTATTCATACAAGAATGGTAACGAAGTGGTTTATTAATTGTATTTGGGTCAGGTCAAAAACCCTGAGATAGCGATATACCCACCGTGATTATATTTCTTCCCCATCCTAATTTATTTATTTTTTAATACCTATCAGGAATACTTATTTCCTGATGCAAAAGACAGACAATTTCTCATCAAGTTTCACAAGCTGGCCAAGAAGGAAGATCTGGATGTTAACAAGTACAACGAGGTGAAAGAGGCCATTGCCGAAGCTGAGAACGACTTGCGTAGACTACGTGATCCTTTACAAATCCATCTCCCTATCCGAGAACTGGAGAGAATTCCCCAAAATAAGTAAAATGGTTTTTTTACAAGATTCTAACTTTCTATAAATTATTTTTTTTGTAGATTACTTTGAATTATACCTCCCTTTATCCTTATGAACCACTTTGTTGCTTGTTGAGTAAACCCTTAAGTCAGGCATTGAGAGCTTGAGTTAAGGCATACATTATATATATATACATTATTATATATTACATATATATATATATATGTATATGTAGACACGCATCTGAAATCAGACCTTTTTTATTGTGAGTGACAATCGCAAAACAATTGTGATCTCCCACTTTTAGAATCTCCTGAAGAATGAAAAAATCTTACTGCCTTTATTTCATTTTTGAAAATGTTATGGGTAATGATAGATTTTTAAAACTCAAATCTTGACGCTTTCTCTTTTCTGTGGTACACGTATTTACATTTTGAAGATGTTAATATTTTGTTTATGTCAATTAAGATGCTGCCTCTTGGAGTTTCTGACGCGTTATCTAGTGGATTTCTTTTTGCAGGGTTCTCTCGCAGTAATTTTTGTATTTGGCCAAGATTACAATGTAAAACGGTTGAGCACTCGATGTGTGAATTGATCTCTAAAAGTTAACTGTGGTTACTCAGGTCTTTCTTTTTTCTTTTTTTTTTAATTAGTAAAAATGTTATCATGCCGCTCACTCATCTTGTTGATATAATATGTTGGGGATTTTGTTAATTTTGTTTTCAGATCTTTTCAGTTGAAAAAAAAAATAGTTGGAAAAAAAAGCTTTTACGGCGATTTAGATGATACTTACAATTAGAACTTTGAAGTTGAAGTTCCAAGGGTAGAAATTGGGCATGCCAACATTGTATAAAAGGTCCAAGCGACTGTTAATTTTATCTTGGTGGTCACTTGCAAAGACGGATTCAACGTCATAAGACATATAATAATAGACAAGTTTGAAGCTTACGCATCAAGTTTTGTTGAGCTTCCCTTCTCTTTTCGATTTTTCGATTATTAAGGTAGTTTATCGCGGGGTTTGTATACATGGGATCACCTCGGACTGGTCTGTAACTTTCAATGCTGTTATACAATATAGGTAGAAATAGTACCAAATAACTAATTTTTGTATTATCGTATAATTTTGCAACTTGCATTGTATTTTTATTACTTATTTATTTTCCATTAATACTAGTTTCAGGTGTAATTTCTTTTTGTTATACAAGTAATACGATATAGAATATAGACTCAATATTAAATTTGTAGCTTGTTTGTTTGTAAGTGATATTAAGTTTTAATGTTGTATGCTTTTTGATATTGGTCATACTGCTGTGTTTTGTTGAAATATCTATTATACCCTTATTAATTACAGAATTACAACCATGTCATCTTTTGAAAATTAACTTATTGTATGATTTCTTTTTATTTTTTTTATTTTTTTTCATGTCTTTTTGAACTTTTGAACTTAAAACTTCTATGGGTTTTTGTTTGTTTTGGAGTGTTTGTTTTGGGTTTTTTTGTCTGAGAGGCGTCATCTCATTTCTGCAATCTTGGGATCTTAGACAGACACTAATTTATTTTCAAACACTTTTGGGGCGTTTGATGATAATCGCATTGTGAAAAATATTAGATCTTTGGTAATATTTACATTTCGCAGGCCATAGAAACAGTTCTATACGAACAGTGAATTACTGAATTACATTTCATTGCTTGGCAGTTGGGCAACCATTTTGATAGAACTTGGCAAATACAATTTAAACTCTACTACCTATTTCTTCCTCTTTTCATGTAATTGTTTTGGTGAAAATCGAATTCCTTTTAAAAGAGATCAATCATTTTAGTTTTTGTGTTTGGAAAGAACAACATTTATATATATATATATACCTATATTTATTTCTTTTGAAATTATTTTTTGAATTATTTTTTTTTCTTCTCTTTTTACCTGAAAATGATATTAATGATTCAAGTGTTTTATATTATACATTTTGTGCTCGCAGGTACAATTTGTTTTTAATATCTTCTAACATGTTTTGTCTTTCACTTTCAGCAATTTTGAATTATTTTTTTTTATTCAACTTAGTAGCAGTAAAGAAGTAGGCTGAACCACTTGTGTGCCTGTGACATCCTAGAGAGAGTGAAATGACAAATTTGATTGGAAATTGTAATTTAGTAATAGTAATAAGCTTATGGTTAGGTTCCTTTTGATATTTTACTCTATATTATTGATTGAAGTCAATGATTTGAAAGTCTATATTTCCATTTTTAATTCATTCCCGACTTGATTCCCTTATGGTGTGTAGACGGTTTCTTGTCATCTGATTTTGCTGGGCTGTTTTTCTTGTTTGTTCTTTTAATATTTAACAAGGTACTTATAGAGGGAAAAACTGTTATTTTTGTCAAAAATTATTCAAGGGCTTTGTTGAAATTAATAATGTTTTCTTTAAAAAATGATTTCTTTGAGGCTACTGTATGAATTGATTTAAGATCAACAACAAAAGCAACAAAAGAGAAGAGAAAAAAAACAGTGACTGATAATAATATGTTGAAGTTGAAGTCTTTCGGAGCAGATTTTTGTAATAAAGTACATATCAAGAAATAACAGATTACACGTGTTGATAGTTTTGTCGCCCGTGGCACCACGTGAAAGCTGCATATTTCCAACCTCTTTGTATTACAAGTGAAATGACTTGTGAATGAGTCTACCGTAATCCTTGTTCATCATTTGCCATTGTCTTCATGATCCAACTTGCAAAAAGATTATCAAAAAGGTATCAGCAAGCCAGAAAAAAATAATAAAAAGAAGGGAATGTGGAATGTGTGTCAACGAGAAAATAGAACAGTGTTATGAATTGTGTAGGTTGTACGGTGTTAAGAAATGCAAGAGAGATTGAGCGATTTTAGTGACCAAATATTATATATATTGATATAGCTAGTGTATATAGATACCCTTGACCATCACTTACTATGCTAGGCATGGTGTTCTCATTCCCAGACAGATTATGGCGCAATAGTTATTTGGTTCAGGAAATATCCAGATTGAATTGCAGCACTTCTTGTTGAAAAAATGTTTGAAAGACTTATTGGGAGAAATTCAGTAGGTTAATACTGATAATGACAATAATTATAATGCATAGGATCTATACAATGCTCCACCCTGCAATCAACAGGCTTTTAGCTCTTTGAACATCAACATAATAAGGGTAATTAGGGTAAGGTAGATTTTTTATATTTAAATTTTTTGCCGAGGCAGCGACCATCGTTGGCTTACTCTTTACGATTTTGGAACTGCCATGGTTTTGTTTTTTTTTCCTGCCGGGATTATCAGCGTTCCATTTTTTTGAAAACTTATATACAATCAAACCAATACATATCAAGGTTAACACACACACACCCTCACATATAAAGGAGGGTGAAAGATGAAAAGCAAAAAACTCTTGTTTATTGATATGAAGAGATCCTTTAACGTGTATGGTATTTATTTGGTTATTTTGTTAAATGTTTAAATGAGTTTTACCCTACAGCCAGTGATTTGATGAATCCTTTTGTTGTTAACCCTTGCATTAGTGATTGGGGGTAGTTTGAGTTAGATGTAAAATGCTGATTTATCAATGTGTATCTGTGCTGTAAGATGACCTCGTGGAGAGCTGGTTGCATTGGCTTTGATGTGATTTTGTTGTGTATGAGAAATTTATATGCATGCCAATGTCAGTTTATGTCAACAAATTACTATCGGCATTATATATTTTTAAATGTTTTTATTTATTATTTTTGTAATGTTGATTGTAAATGTGATAAAACCAACGGTTTGTGAATAACTTGCTCTTTACTCCATTCATGTAAAGTGAAAGGCAAATTTTGTTTTGAATACTATCCAGTTGCTTTTCCATAAACAACATTTATTTTTAAGAACAAATTACTGTTATTGTTTATAATGTACAAGTTTCAGAGTTTAAATGTACTTTCCTGGACTTAATTCAATTTAATGTTTTTCTAACTAGTATGCAACAAATGAAGAACAGTTAACATATTTTTAAGATACTTTTTTGTTGTTGACAAATTGAAACATAAAAATGTAACATGAGTGTTAAAGGTTTAGTTAATTTTATGATTCAGAAAGTCTGTTGAGCGTTGGTTAGGATTTTCCCACAAAAATCTTGAGTATTGCTTTGTTACTTTTATTTTTCTCCACAGTTATTAATTAATTTGGTTTGGAATTTGCTATTTCGAGATCGGGGTACATTGATTCAAATTTGGAAGATAGTGGGTCAGCTGTTGTGGATTCTTTGTAATATTGCAATGTCACGTTAATCGAATTAGACCCTGTGCGCTGATCTCATTCAAATTTTTGGACATTGAGATAATAGATCAGTGATAGGGGATTACATTATATTTTATATGATTATTTCTCCACATGTTGAATATGGATATCTCACTTCCTTTTGGATTTCCCCTTATGTGATTCACTCCTATTCATAACAATATGTGGTGCCAAAATTTTGTTTTTTTTGTTTTCAGCTGAAAATAAAGGAAAATAAACGTTTAAAAATCCAACATACAAAACACCTAAACCAAACTTTACCATTCAGTGACAATGGCCTTCCTTGTGCAAAACTATTTACACATGAATTTATGAATGTTTAAATTTAAATAAATAATTATTTTTCCACATTCTATGTAAATTATTTGTTTGGTTAATTTAATTGATCGATGGTGTTCGTCATTTTGCCTTCTGTGACAATTTTCATTTGAGAGAACTGAGTTTATTATAATTGCATAAAATATCTATATGGTTTCTTTATTATTAGAATCTAAATGAAGAGATCACGTTGTGCCTTTCAATTAATTCTTTCATTACCAACTCCGGTTTTAAGAAAAAATAGAGAAGTGGATCGTTTTGCTTTTTCAAAAAAGTTTTAAAAAGGCAAGGAACTGAAAAATACTTACCAAGAGGTTATTTTTACATTTTCCTAATCGCAAATGACTACTTATTTGTCACCAATTTGTATGATCAAAACAACGATAATAATAATAATGCTGGAAGAACGAAAATAACAGAAACAAACCAACCTGCTGTCAGAAAATGTCACCTACTACCTCATCGTTGCCTTTTAACCGACTGAATTTGTTTATGATATAGCGTATCTATGACCTTGCACGCTTTATCTCTTCATCTGTTTTGGCTGTTGTAGTTTGATATTCCAGTCATTACGACTCCTTTTTATTACTCAATTGAAAGCAGGATCACGCAAGTCCATGCTTCGCATAATAAGCATGCCTGCGATCTTTCACAAACACTGTGCTTTTATGCATACACTGCCCTACCGATTTATCTGCTTTGAAAGGAATAAACACTTAATGCACCCCATCCTGATGATTTGGATCATATTAACCGTGTGATGCTATACATACCAGTGTGAAACGCATGTGCCAAGGTTGCCTAGTCTATAGATTTTGCGTTTGGTTAGCGGTTACCTGAGTGAGAAAAACACGGTTATCCATTCCATTGTCTATCCCTTTGAAGCCACCATTCACCTCTGGTCTCTTTGATGCATGATAATATTCCGCCTTCAAACATTGATTGACAGCCTCTCTTTTTTAGTGACAAGTACAGAAAGGTAAACCCAATTCAATGAAGGGTTAATAAAATAACAGATGTTAGAATTAACTTCTCATATCGAATGCTGTCTTAGAGATTGCTATCAATGACTTGCGATCCTATCAATGCGCTATCATAAGAGCTTTTGAGAAATGGATCTCAGGCAAGAGCAGAAACTTTATCATGTCATCAATCAGCTGACCAATCAGAAATGTTGTGTTGTGTTGTTTCAAATAGAAAAAGGCCAGTGTTATAAAGATAATGAAAGAATTTAAAAAATGAATAAATGGAAGATTTGATACTAATGTCGTCGGCTCAATTCATTAAGAGGACACAGCAACAAAAAAAATGTCAAGCGCGAACTAACACAATGTAAACAATACAACAATTGAATTCAGTCCATGAGGATTCCGGAGTTAATTAAGTGTGTGTTTCAACAATATTATGCCACTGTCAAAAGCACCTGCTGAGCAGGGAAGCATTTTTTGTAGTGATGATTAGTCTAATGTTATGAATTATGGCTTCAGTGTGATATTATTGAAAAAAGCACCTTATGCAGATCAAACATAGTTGCACGACTACCAGTTTTCAAGAAAGTCTTAAATTCAGGTTTTGATTAAAATAATTAATTTTTTATCTGTCCACAATATGTTGGGTAATTTTGTATTAATTTGTTATTTATTTTTCGTCAGTAAAGATTTCCATGTGTGAACATGACATTACTTACCTGCTTTGCATGGCTGTGATTAATCTAGTTAATTAAACATATGATAAGTATATAAATAATGTACACTTTATGTTAAATATATATATTATTATATATATGCATTAAGGCTTTAGGCATAAAATAGTCTATGAGTATGAGCATTTCATTTTGCGATGTGCTTTGAAATTTTTCGGAAGTTTTATGTCACCGCTGCATTCATATTTCTTTGTGCACATTTGTAAGCTTTAAAGATTTTGTGTTGTTTTTACTTTTGGATTATAATTATTATCATTATTATTATTATTACTATTATTATTATTATTATTATTACTATTATTATTATTACTATTATTTTTATTACTATTATTTTTATTGTCACTAATATTATATCACCTGCAAGCTATGAATCATTTTTTGCTTTCAGTGATATCTTTATCTTTAGTTTTTTACACCCCAGAATTTATTTTATGCGCGCACTGTTAGACCATGCACCATTTAAAAAAGCACTTGTGTATATGGGGAAAGAAACCGGAATGTTCATATGACATGTTTACCCGTTTTCTTGCATTTCTTTAATATCTTGTTCTTCTAAAGAATGCAATTTAAACTTATTATATCCGATTTTTTCCCGCTGTTATGAGACATATCGTAGCTGTTACCCTAAATTTTGGAAAGGGCTTATTTTTTTCTATCCATATAATAACTAATTTAATAATATCCTTTAACTATGCTGATGTTGCTGCTGCTTTTGCGTTTTAGCTTTATCTAAAGGTTAAGAAAATTAAGATTGTCAGTGAACAAATGAATAGAAAGAACAGAAAAAGACCAACCCCAAACGAACTACCCAACATTCCTACTTATATGAATAAAGTGAATGTTATGTCGAAAGATCTCTTACTACTAGATTATTTCCGTGTCCATTTCAAAAGTCGCTCGGGAAATAAAAAATTTAAAATTTATACCTTGTAATAACAACGAAAAAATGTCACTTACAAATTTTATTATATATATATATATATATATGAATTGCTACAATTTGTCTTTTCAAAATCTCTGCAGTATGACAGATGCTCATATACACATGTTGATCGATTTGTTTTTTTTTGTACCTTTTTTAACAAAGATATTATTGATTTTGTAATTTTTGTAGTTGAGTAACATAGTTTACTAATGTAATTGATTTTGTAATTTGTTTTAGTTGAGTAACATAATTTACTAATGAATAAGTTATGTATAAATGAATAATTTATCACTGCCTATTTCTTATTTGGTTCGGATCACAGTAATTTTTATATATTCTCACTTTTTATATATCTGAAGATAATTTGCAAAGCACAGATGGTTTTTTAAAATATTTTTTATTAGTATTATTTTTTTTGTCTGTTTGTGAGTGAGTGTGTGTATGCAGACTTTAGAATAATTATCAAATTGTCTTGCTCAGGTTGCCAGAAATTTGTTGAGAGTATCTAAACTAGTGCAGCAAGTATATTTGTTCCTAAGAAGAAAAAAAAAGCTTTGTTTCCATCCCACGAACTACGTGTTAGAATTTGTAAACATTTATTTTCTTGGCCTTGGTTTGTCCTCCCGTTCCGTTTTCAAGGTAATCGTAAACAATTTATTTTGAAAAATTCATCCTCTCTCAGTTCAGCCCTTCTGCCTCCTCTCCCAAACTCACCAAGCACTTTCCTTACAAATGAATGCATGTTAAGCTCCTTTCGCTGATGATGATAAATGTAATTGTGCTAAAGCTTGCCATTACCTTTCCCACTCCTGTCCAGTGCTGCCTTCCCTGAACATTCTGCACTGCAGTAATAGACAGTTTCCTGTAATGTCAATCTGTGTGTCTGTTAAAACATTGCAAAATGCTTTCTGCTTTGTTCTGTTTGCTTCATTCAGGCTAAGTATTCTAAGTCTATTGCTTTTTTTTTTAAAGGTGTAGCATTGACTTTTGAAAAAGAGAAGTAAAGGGTTCTGCTTTGAATGCTTTTCTGTGTAGTTGGAAAAAAATTATATTAAAGGATATGTTTTGGGGTGGGGGGTTGTTTATATACAATGGATTGCTACAATAGTATTATTATTATTATGGCAAGTCCTATGGATCTACTGTGAACCAAAACCATTGTGTGTTTATAACATTTCTATTTCTTACAGGGAGCTTTTTAGTGTTTCTAATGTGATTTCAGGGTTATGATCTTGCACATCATGTCCAAGACCAAAATCTGGAGAAATTCACATGGTGTGATACAGTAAACAAGACCTTTACACTGCCTGCCAACTTTGGGTCCGAAGCAAAGTTGGCGTTTCAGTTTTAGATTAAGGGTATGCCATATATAACGAGAATGCTGGATAGCTACTTGGCTGATCTGTGCTGTGGGAATTGACGGTTTATCAGGAGGCGGTATAAAGAGATTGGTGAGCTCCCTGGGAGAGGAGCAAGCCTGGGTCAGGTTATTCAAGGGAGACTTTTGACTTGCTTATGTAAGGTCTCCATCTCAGCCCTGCTGATGATGTGACTGCGATCCAGACGAGAGCTATGAGCAATAATAGGTCTCTGCAAATATTCACACCCCATATCTTTGGGGGCCAGGGTCTGGTGTGAGAGCAGGCTAGATTTTATTTTCAGTTATTGTTATCATCACTTCTCTTTGCTCTGCACAGAGTAAAAGGGCACAAAAAAAATTTAAAAAATTGATGTTATTTATAATCTATGGTAATATCTTTTATATATATATATATATAAAAGCTATATTTCTACATAAGACATGAAATGCCTCTATAAATACGCAAGACATAATATGCTTGTAACTATATATTGGTAACTATAGTGTTTTTGACACAGTGAGTGTAAAACTGAAGAAGTGTTCATGCATCTTTTGACAGGTTAACAAACGGATATAAGTGAGAAAATTTAAAGTTATGTTTAAGTCTGTACATGTTCTTGTATATCAATTGACTGCTATTCATTAATATGTATTATATTATTAATGGATGTAGGTTTTATTATTTTGCTTTCTTGTATAGTGTAGAAAAACATTCGGTGTTAGCAAATATACTGTTATGTTTAAAAAATGCATCCATCCTTGTTGGAACAAAAGAAAATATGTGTTTCTTTGGCTATGATGAATGTATAAGATGTAAATTGATGAATGTCTCTTTGTTCAAATGCTTTCAAATATTTCCTTTGCTCGCTTCTTTAATTAATATTTTAATCTTCCTTTCCTCGCTGTATCTTCCTTAACTGTTTGAATAAATCTAAAATCTATGCAATTAATTTTTGGTTTGATGCATTTTTTGTAAATATTATTTGCTGTTTCGTTTGTTTGTGTTTGTTGTTAGAGAGGAGAGAAGTAATTGAACATCGATATGATAATAGTGATGTATTATTTCAGAGAAATTATTACAGTGGAGTCCACATATAATAAGACAAACACGCTTAAGATTAAAAGTTTAAATTAATCTTGACCTAAAAAAGTGTGGTAAATCAGGATGTGCAAGTGTGTATAGCGTATGGTTACTAAGGAAGATTAAAAGATAGAATTATGTGTACTTCGATCAAATCTTTCTCAGACATTTCTGCAGGGACATTGGTCACGTTTAACCCTTATCTTGTCACAATTTGGCAAATGTCGATTCTGTACACTACCTTCTGGTTGACTCGTTTGACAAATGCCAAATCAAATACCTTCTTTGATGAGCATAGAAGCCAAATTAACAAAGCCATGATTAAATAAATTAACAAAGCCATAATTGTATTTGTTTTTACTGATAATCTCCCTTTGTAGCTGACATACTATACTTTCAGTAAGAGGGTAACTTAGTAACTTCCTCAACATGATTTTCATTTTCGCTCAATTTCTTTTTAGCCTTTTTTTCCCGCCAGCTCATAGTCATAGTAGCCCTTATCTGTTTTCATGTAAAATAGCCTGCTGGTTATCACCAATATTCAAATTCTACCAGCAGTGCAAACTAGGCAAAGTATTAGTGAATGCCAAAAGCTTCTTCAAGTTATCTTTTTTAGTTCATGAGCTGTGCTTTATTCTGCAAAGCATGTCATTTTTCAGATTTTCTATGAAAACTAGTGGCAACTGGGATGTATTTGGTTGAAAAATTAGTGGCAATGCTAGGCTTATAACTGTCAATATCTCAATATAAAATTAAACAAGTCACTAACTTCAAAATGTGTGGCAATGCTTGGGTTTAATGTCAATATTGCATTAGTTACTAACTTCAAAAATGTGTGCAATCTAAAGATACCACAGCCACTCTCTCTATCACCATATCTTCCTTTTACCCTCCTCTCTTTCTGTCTGTCTGTCACTTTCCCTCTACCTCTTACCTCTTTCTTTCCCTGCACCAATCGAAAGAGGATAAGATGAGCTCTTGAATGATGAATGATACCAATAACTGCATAACTCTCTCTCTATAATTATATAATAAATTCTCTCTTCCACTCTCTTGGTATCTATCTGTCTCTTATTCTCTCTCTGAGTCTCCATCCAACCCTCTCTCCGAGTCTCCATCCATCCCTCTCTCCGAGTCTCCATCCATCCCTCTCTCTGAGTCTCCATCCATCCTTCTCTCTGAGTCTCCATCCATCCCTCTCTCTGAGTCTCCATCCATCCCTCTCTCTCTGTCTCTTCTGTGTCTTGGTTTTTGTTATCAGTATCGGTTCCTTGAACTGCAGTACCGCACAGGCATTAATGTGCAGGTTCAGATAAAATATATCAAGATATGTGCAAATCGGTACCAGGCCAGTACACATGGCCTGATACAGAGCTGAATGAAGATTTCAAGGGCAAGTTGGGGATCAGCCCAAAGTGCCTATTAATATTAACCTTGTTTGGTGCAAGAAGCAATACACTGTTCAACATTACTCATATATGGACCAGATTGCATTATATTGTAGAATCAGGTGTTCACCCATCAGCGTAAGAAACAGTGTTATCAAAGACCCAAACCATTTCCTACATAATGCATCGAAGAAGGTGACAGATTCGGGGTGGTTCTGCTATGGCATGGGCTGGCATCGTCACTCATTATCGTACGCCATTGGTCTTTAATGATGGCAGGGTGACTGCACATGTGTACATCATCAACACTTTCGTAGAGCCCCACAGTATTCTTTTTTTCCTCAATCACAAGGATAATTCATTTTTCAACAAGACAATGTAAGACTTCACGTCATAAACTCATAAGCAGTGCCGGTCGATAACAACATTTACGTTTTAAACTGGCCGTCACGCTTCACATATATGTCATCAAAAGAGCAGAAACGGGACAAGATTGGTAAGAGAGTTAAACAGCGTAATGTTTTTAATATGCAACAACTAATATAGGTCTTGATGGCTGGCGAAAAAAACATGAAAATTACATAATCTTCCACCCTGACTCGGGTGCATTCCATAGACGTGTGATGGAATTACGATACACTGACGGTGGCCACACCGGCTACTAGAGGTGATCCTTGTTGCAGCATAAAACGTTACTGACTCATTTATAGCCTTAACATTAATAATAAGTTCATTATAAGATATTTATGTATACATACAAAGTACTCAAATATTATTGCCTTCATCAAACGTTGATAACTTGATTTGAATCACCTTTCAAAGTTGGGGTTTGTGTAGTTTTGTTGTGCCCTT
>JARFNW010155999.1:0-18467 GCA_031763155.1 Dirona albolineata
TCTCTCTCTCTCTCTCTCTCTCTCTCTCTCTCTCTCTCTCTCTCTCTCTCTCTCTCTCTCTTCCCCCCCCCCCCCTTTCTTCTCAGAAAATCTTGGATATGTTGTTCATAGCAAGGCCATAAGGGAAAACAAGAATTATGTGTGCAATATATGTGATATAGACCATCAAATTGATTTTTTTTTTCAAATAAGTTATCTTTGTCTTTTATTACCAGGTGACAGAAGATGAGGTGATAAGTCTGTTGGAGAAGATCCTGGCCCACAATGTTTCTAGCCTGATTACCAAGGAGTATGCAATCACTGCCCTGATGAAGTTGTCTTCGAGATTTGTCTCAAATACTCCGTGAGTAGTTTGTCTGTGTTTAATTTGTTCATATTTGAGTGCATATTAATATTGTGCTTTTATATATAGGGTGATTGCTTCAGTGATGATAGGTTGTGCAGATTTTACATCTATCACACAAGTTTTCTTGCCTCTGAAATATCCATTGTTGCTTAGATGTAGTTCATGAAATACAGAGCATATGAATATGTTATTTGCATTGCCTTTTTACATCTGCAGGAGATTGAAGTCCATTATCAGTCAGTATGGGAGTCACACAAACACTGAGCTGCAGCAAAGATCTGTGGAATATTCCAGCCTCTTCATCAATTTTGATAGAATTAGGTAAGTGTATAATGTGCCCCTGCTACCGTTTAAATGATGCCCTGTCACATTGAGGTTTTCTTTATCATGTTATCCTGGTAGCACTGCCCGACACACAACACGCCCATCCACATAGAACAAGCTCTAAAATGAGACGAATAATTGTCCAGGAACCACCTACCTATCTTTACGAAATTTGAAGTCTTATAGAGTACTTTTTAATATTTAATTTAAAACACTTCTTGTAATGAAGAAATTTGCTTATGAGGATGACAGATATACCAAATATTTCATTATTACATTACCGGGGTACCATGATTTTGTGTTACTAACAAATTAAAATTGCTAGGCGTCAGACCACTAGATTTTATATTCGTCGAGCAGACGTCCCTGTATGATCAAAGTCTTTACTTTCATGAACATATATCAATGGCATAGCTGCCAACCGTTCTGTATAATACAGACTCGTTCCGTACTTGACTCCCCGAGTCAGTAAGTCTGTATTCACTGTTGACATTTTTTTTCCCGGTTCGCTATGCATATTCCTTGTGTCTTTTTGTGTTTTGCGGTTGTTTAATAGCTACTAACAGGGGCCAATTCAAATTTTTTTTTGGGTCATTCTGACTTGGTCGCAACGCGGGAGAGTGTTCCGTAGTATATTTTTGAAAAGCTATGATCAATGGTCTCAAAACGTTAGATTGTGATTCTGAAAAAAAATTGTTTATTTCATCCTAATGGAGATTTAGTAGCATATTTCTCTGAAAGTTTTAAATAATGTCCAATTCACATCAGCATGATCTTTGGTATTGAAATACAAAAAAAATGGAGAGGAGTTTGTTTTTGTGTTCATAGCGAATATCTAATGTAGTGGGGAAATGAATGATAGAAAATCTGAAAACATTTGTATTTTTGGAATGTAAGGAGTTGAATACTATTATTTTTCTATATTGTTTTGATGCTGTTTATCAATGAAACATTTTGTTCTCTCATTCATAGACTTGCATTACTGGAACCTATGCCTTTGATAGAGTCACATCCACACAGTTTGGACAACTTCACTGAGGATCAAGAACTCAATTTACTCACTGGCGCAATGAGCAAATCAGATGTTCTCAACAAGCCGCCACCTCAGCAAGCTGTAGAAGTGGTAAACTCTCATTGTTAACTTTTCATGTAGTAAATCGCTTTGACCACTGTTAAGTTGTACCGTCATTGTTTGACCCTATTTTTATAACTTTTAGTAAGTTGAGCAAAACCCTGTTTACTCTTTTTCTTAGAGTGGTCAAAGTGATATGGTATTGAATTAAATAGATAATGGAAAAAGCATCTTTGAAAATTCACACATGCTTTGCATTCATTGTTTTTTGTGCCATACTGCTTCCATGATCTCATAGATTTCATATATCTATCTTAAACAAATTGTTTTGATACATTACTTAAGTTGGTTTTTTTTAAGGATCCTGTGCACCCCTGTCATAGACATTTTGAACTTTAATATCTTTGGGTGAAAATATAAAAAAAAAGGTATATAAAAACATCAGCAGTATCAAGGCATGGGAATGGGAATTCTTTTTCCATTAGTAATGCAAGGGCCTTAATATTTATCATGTTAAGCTAATTGATTCCCACCAGAATTTGTCATGACAATGATATTTTTATTATATCCATCAGAATGGTGATGATTTAGACATTTTGTCAAATGGCACAATGCCGTCGGACAGTGGCAAATCTGCAGGTGGTGCTGTAGATCTCTTAGATCTCCTTGGTGACTTGACTGGTGATGTAGCACCTACCATAGATGGCGGCAATCCAGGTACTTGTCTTTCAGTCTATTGTTAGAATTAAACCTGATATACACTCATAACATGTGATAAGGTCAGATTATTTAGAATTAAAGACAAGGAAGGAATGTGTAAATAGCTTCTAGAAGACAAAGCAAAAAATGCAACGTTTTGGCAGCCAAATGCTTTCACCAAGCAATGAAGTAAAGAGGGCCAGCCACATGGGATGGGGCAGGAGAGAGCAGAAGGCTCCAGAAGAAAAATGGGGAAAGAGAATGATGAGTGGAAATTAAATCAAGCAAAAGAAATGCTTTAAAATGTGCTGTCTGTGGCACTGCACAAGAGAACGCAACAAGATTTAATAATAGCATTCGCAAGCACAGATCATTTTAACCTGACTTGGCTATTGTTAATGTCTACAATATTTATACTTGATGCCTTTTACTTTCAGCTGTCACCCCAGTGACCAACAATTTGCTGGATGGGATGCTGTCACCAAACCCTGTCCCTGCCAACAGTATGGTTAATGGCACTGGATGTAAGTTGATTATTTTACTGTGTGTGTGCTGCTCAAGATCAATTCAGTCAGTTCATTTCAGCAGTTGGGGTGGGGGGGGGTTGTATCTAGATCATAATACATTAAAATGTTTAATTCAAAAACTCTAGGCAACACATTATAATACTATTAACTATAACCGATGATGTTTAATATATTCACTTTTGTTGTTTTTTAACCATTTCAGCATTAAATGTTACTGCATTTGAGAAGAACAACTTGCTGGTGGAATTTTCCTGCCAGCGCAGCAACAATGACCCCACCAAAACTGCGATTGGCATGAAGGCAACCAACTCTTCTCCCTTCCCTATGACAGATTTCGTCTTTCAGGCTGCTGTGCCAAAGGTAGCAGCAATATATACTAAAGATTGTGTGTGGTGTGGTCGTGGATGATAAGCAGTTGGGAAATAGTGGAAGAGCAATACAGTGGCAGAAAAAGACGATAGACAAAATAGCAGCTGACAATAGCAGGCAGTCACTTTATCTGGAGCTAATCTGCCACCAAAGCAGCAATAGATGAACTAGGAAGTAGTTTATTGCAAAAAACTTTAGAACAGTTAAAATCACTTTGGGTTAACACTTTCAGTCATTGCTTTATAATATGACATCTTCATTATCTTATAAAGCAACAATTGAAAGTGTTGTTATGTTTTGAATTAACTACATGTAATAAGTAGAAATTAAAATGTTTCCCACTATGGTAGTTTTTAAAGTGAGCGTTTTGAGGCATCATGATTTTTCTTATCATTTTAGCTCCTCTCTATATTTTCCGTAACATCTTGTTCACTTTTTGGAGTCCTCTCTTTTTTTGTTCTTTATCTTTCTATAGTTTGATTTTCATGAGTGGAAGGTATTTATATTTTTCTTGTATGATTGATTTTTGTCATTGTTTTTCAGTCATTCCACTTGAGCCTCCAGTCGCCCTCAGGTAATTTGCTCCCCCCAGTCAACTCGGGTAGCGTCACCCAGGTCCTACAGCTCAGCAATCCACAAAAAGTAAGTAGCTGGTGGAGACGTGCTGAAAATAGATCTTATTGTGTAAATTCTGTTATTATTATTATTATTATTATTATTATTATTATTATTATTATTATTGTTTTTCATAATTGTTCCACCATGAGCCACGATTGATAGTTTTTTATAGTATTGAGAATATCTGTAGATAGGGGCTGGGGTTACAAACCACTAACTGAATCAAATTATATCGCTTTTGATCCCCATTACTGTGAGATCATTTACCGTAACCCAATGTAAAATTTCCATTGCTTTGGGGCGATTCAGTGTAAGACTTCCAGTCAGTGAATTGATTTTGATGGTCTGGAATAAATATTAAAACAATGATTCTACGCCATTGGCATCATCCTACTAGTTATTATATCAAAGAATTTGTTATAACCCAATTCCTTCAATGTCTAGCAAATCTACTACTCAGCGTGCTTTTACTTTATCGGATTAATACTGATTTTTTTCTCCTTTTTTTTCTCATTCGCAGCAATCCATACGTATACGCCTCAAAATCAGCTATTCCCATAATGGCAGTACAGTCAACGAGATGGGAGAAGTCAACACATTCCCTGAACAACTCTGGCAATAACCCAACACCTAAGAACGTTTCATTTCATTCTATCCATATGATATAATATAACAATTATTTATCCCTTTCCTTACAAACTTTCGGCTGGCACACTCCTTTTCGTTGAGATAAGGGGCATAACTCTGTCTGACGCTCAATATTTTAAACAACTAACTCAACGTTTATTTATTGACATAATATTGTGATTGACTAAGTGTTCAAATAAAAATAATTCTTTTTGTTGGGTTTTTTGTTTTTTTGGACAGTGTTAAAACAGGAAGTGCAACCTTTGATCACTAAAGCATGAAACTAACTGACATGGTTCTTTAAACTCAAGAATATGCAACAGGAATGGAAGCTGTGGTTGTGGGTGGTGCCTTTAGGATTGGGAGTGGGCAGTAACGGATAGTAAGGAAAGGGTTAAAAGTGCGATTTGTTAAATATTCAAGTGCTGATTTGTGCTTGCTCGTATGTACAATACATGAATAGCTGCTGGTCAGTAGCCTGCCTGAATGGTCGACGTATTCAAGATGTGTCCTGAATTTTGAGTCCTTACTCTCAGGTTTGTGGAGAAAGTACTGTTTATTGATTGCAAGGCTCTTTTAATTTATTAATGATATTGATTGTTAATGTCATTTGTTTTCACTCCGAGGGTAGACAAAGGTTACTGTGTGAGACATTGATTGTAATGATATAAAACATACGGGCATTCTATGTGAGGGTGTGCATGAGTCTGTCATACTTTGAGATTAATGTGTGTCCTGTATATCCTTCGTCTATAAGTGGCCTTGCATTCATGACAGTGGAATGAACCTGTAGAGTATGTTGCATACAACATTTTATGTTCAGGTTTGGTTTTGAGAGACTATCTGACTTTTCTTCTTTTTTCTTTTTTCTTTTTTGTATGTGTGAGAAAAGGGAGACTTTTGTATAAATTAATTGAGCTTCCTTTGTGTCCTTACTACACTAAGCAAGCTTGTAAAGCTGCATAAAGGAAGCTTCATTAAAATGTTGCAGTTTTCTCTATTTTCCTACAATAAAGGAGGGGGAAAAAATGAAATGTCTGGAAAAAAAATGAAATGTCTGATACATAGATATAGAAAAACTCTCTGAAGTGTGACCTGCATTCATCACAAGCCTTGAATAGCAATGTAAGACGCAAGTATTGTTTCATACTGCAATGCAAAATTAGTTAAAACCTTCTGTATGATGACTGAGGACAATATTATTCTTGTCTTTTTTTGTTTGCTTTGTTTTGTTAGGTTGGTTTTTTTTGGTTTGTTTTTTTTAAATATTGTCCTGGTCTGAGGTGAGAAGGCATCAAAGAATGCAAGATTTTATTAGCTGTTTATGCTTGAAGTAGGCTGTATTTATCTGTGTGGTTGATTGCTTTTTGGGGAAAATATAGCAAAGGTGGTGTAAAAGATTTCATCAAAATGCATCTTGGTCTATTTAATAAGCATTGGTGCAGAGTCCAGATATGGGGCAAAGGGAAGGAAGTATGCATGATGATCTATTTACAGAATTTGTGCTGATACCGATATGGGACAAAAAGCAATGGGAAGAAAGTATTTTCAAAAAAGAAAAGTATATGCAACCAAATACAGTTTAATCCATATTTTAGAATAACACAATATTATTATTTAATTTTGATCTTCTGCAAGAGCTTGTTGCTTCTTGTGGCTGTGATTTGGGGACCTAATGCAGAAATAGCGTTTGCTTGTATTCCGTGTGTTGAATTGAGCTTATTGGGTCAAGTGCTGTCTTCAAAGGCTGTGCAAATTGTTGCTTGTATTTTTATTTTTTGTTTCTTTCCTATGGTGTCATTTTAACCTCTAGGATTGACACTTGTCTGCAGTGGCTGCTTTTGGGTTTCTGGCTCAAAATTTAGTATACGCATTTCTCTGGCATCATCTTTATCCAGGAATAACGATTTTGCTCAGTAGATGCAATGCACTTCTATTTTTTTCAATGATTTGGGGACAGTTTTCTGTGTGGCAATGTGTATGTGCCAAGAAATATCAACGACAGCAGAAAGGAGGGGAAAATTGTGCAAGTCATTTATGTAATGTAAATAATCCCCTTTCAACTGCGACCATAGGCTTGAGTATGTTTTAATTTATGAATATTTTTACACCTTTTTTTTCTCATTATATTATAGCTACAAAATTGGATTTGCCTATAAGGAATTCTGTACAAATGTTATTGTTATTATGACCCCAGTTTTGTGATATATTGTGTTGGTTGTTAACGCTCTGGGTTCCTATGTTCTATGTGTATGTCAAAAGTTGGATGGAGACTGCTTTATGAATCATTGAATTGTACATAGTTTTGTAATTGACGTTATAAAAGCAAATTCTCATAAGCAGATGTTCCATTAAAACCATAGGATTACAAAATGTATTTTGTTTTCATTTTTTCAACTAAATACAAATTGGTTTGGTTATTATTATTATTATTTAAAATTATTAGGGGTTTTTTTTTAATTTATTTTATTTTATTTTTTTGACACAAACGAAATTGTTTTTGTTTTTGTTTGTTTTGTTTTTCAATGTAGTTTTTATTCAGACGTTCTTTTATATGAATAACTTTTTTCTCTTTCTTTTCTCTTCAGGAAGTTTGAATCACGAATATGAATATATAGGATGAAAAAAGTAAAGTTGATATGAGAATTCTTTTTACATAAAGATCATAAAGCAAAAAAGTGAATAATTTTTTTTCTATTAATTTTTGCATGCGGGAGGTGTTAAATGGAAGTTATGTAGTTCACTGACAGTACAAGTACCTTTTTTTAATAGAAGTATTTAAATGAATTCCCATGAGCTATCATTTACAGCCACCATTTCCGCAATGCATGATATATACTTTAGAAACTTATTAATCTACGCACATGATTTAAATATTTAAAAATCATTACATCTCATATTAAAACTTGAGCATTCCAAACGAGATCTTTCGATAATTTAGATTTGAAATAAAATGTTTTATTTCTTTTAAATTTGATGAAAGGGACACACAGTGGTCTCATGGACCGTGTTCCGCCACAGACACTAAATGTGCCAAGCTCGATCCCTGCCATAATATATGATGATATTAATTATCAGTTCGGTTTATGGGAAATGAAAAAATGGTGCAGAGTTCAAAACAAAATTGTTCTATATTATAAGAACTGCATTGTCTGGCTCTATAGGTAGTGGAGTTGGAATACTAGCGTTCTCTGATGTCTACATTTGGCATATTAAAGAACACACAGCAGTTGCAAAATCATAACAAGTAGGCCCCTTATGGCCGCTGTCCTGGAAAAATTGAAATTCTATCCATTGGACACAGTGGGGTTACCACCTGCTTGTCTTCAATTCTTGACTTGGAGAGCCTCCAGTTCTATGAGCTGGTCCCCATCTATGGAAGGGGGTGGATAAGAAGAAATTTAATATAAAGCTTGATTTTGGTCTTTTATTGTTTAGTTTTTTCTCCGCTGGCTCCTTATCATAAGATATTGAAGGAAGAAGGATGAATAGAAATGGTAGAAATTCATTAAATTAAAATAATCTTTATTCATTATTCGGATAAGGTTTTGTCACAAGGTATTTACCTCTATTGAGGAATTGGCCATAGCATAGGCTTAGTGATGTTGGAAATCTTGTGAATGGAAAATATTTCTTCCTCCTGTAATTTGTATGATGCCGTATTTGTGGCCGTGCATATTGTTTTCAGCTCTTAGGCTATTGTTTCACTTGATTGTATTTCTTATTTTTTCTTCCGTGCTGTGTAAACTTTTACATGTGTTTTTGTTTCGCTATTTATTAATCTTTGCTTGTTTCTATCGTACCTGTTCTTTTTGCATTCCAGTTGATGTAAAATGTAATTATATGTTTGGAGTGAAAACATTTGAGTGATAGAGGGGTGGTGATATTTTTAATGAAAAAATGTGGCTGTGTATGTGTGTGTGTGTGTATGAGAGAAAGAGGGAGACTGATGTTAAAACGACATTGTAGATCTTAGCAATTGCTTTCAGGTTAATTGTCAAGGAAACGTTATTGGCTGGTTGTGATACTTTTGAGGATTCTTTTTTTTCTTTTCATTTTTGTAAGAATTTTCATGTGAATCTTGAAAAGATGAACTAATGTAAGATACCTTCTTTGGGCCCATTTATGTGTATAATGTGTCAAATCAGTACAGTGTATCACAGAAAACTCAGAACTGGACTGACCTCTGATCTGATAGTGCGTTCACAAAGAAAAATTGACATGAATTCAAGGAATATATTATTAACCATGGCTCTACTTTGTGTGAATGATCTTGATTGGTGGTAGTTGATAGCTCAAATTTATGGACAGCATTAATTCACTTGTTACTTATCTTTCAAATTTATGGACAGCATTAGTTCACTTATTACTGATGCTATAAAAGAAAGTTCTAAGGTCAGACGGTTGAAAGCTGGGAAGCTATATCAATATAATATGCACTGGAGTTAGTGTTAGTCCTTGGATGTTTACAATACGCTCACTAGTCACTAGTCCCTTCAATTTTTCTTCAACTAAGAAAATATGTTCAACATAATATGATGGTTTCCGAAACATTATGGGGAAAAACACTTATCAAATTAAAATTGCCTGCCCCAGAAATATGCAGCGAGGGGTATATATATTTTCTAGAACCATATTGAGTGAGTTAAGAATGATAATAGCACCATTTTGGTGTAAATGTTGAGTCTGTGATCTTATCATATCATCAATGAACGTGTTTGAGATAAACCCAAATCCATTGCATTGAATGTATATTTGATTCAGAAGGCAGGGGCAATGCAACAGCTTTGGCTGTTTCATGAATTTGAGATAAACTTATTTTGAGGTAAATGTGATACACTGTAGTGGTATTTATGGAGGGCTCCCAAGCGATTATGTATATCATTTTTAGTGCTTGTAACAAAGTCATGAATCATATTTTTTGGTGTGACAGGAAAAAGCATGAGTTCTAGAAAGAATGAAATATTGTGAGAAAGAGAGAGAGAGATGAATGGGGTGAAGATTTGATTGCATTGACTCGTATTCATCAAAATTAAAATTTTGTTTTAAAAAATATGATTTTTACCTGTTGTTCCCTCTTTTTTTTTTTTTAATCATCGAAATCTTTGATGTTAAAAATTGTCAGAATATTCATATGTCAGTTACCATTTAATTTATCATAAGTTAAAAGAATTCTGTTTTAAACAGGAAGTGGACATAGAGCAGAGGCATTACGTTTATTGTTATGAAATGAAAACAGCACTAAAACTAGATATGTTCTATTTTGCTCATGACAAATTTGTTTCACTACCTGCCATAATTAGTTTTCTATTTTATGGATCAAATAATTCTACCCCCTCGCCCACCGACTTCATACAACTGCATCTTCCCAGCAGTTGACCAATTTTTATCAATTTGATATGAGTAGAATGAGAAGATCCAGCTCTTGAAAATGGTGCAAAGAGCTTTAATGATTAATGCGTTAACTCAAGACTTGTGTTCCACTTGGCACAAATCTGAGGAGTAAAAAGCTACAATGAAAAGGCATGATGTAGTGTGCCAGATTGCAAACTATCAAAAAAGATTACCCTTAGATACACAATGCAGAGAGGCAAAAGCTGCACCGCATGATTGAACTGGAAAGATATTTACCAAAAGGCCACAAAGCACCTTGACGTGTTCAATTTTGTTAATGCAAAGGAGAAGTAGATTCCTTTTTGGAGATACAATACCCATAGAATTGTTTAATTGGAAAACTGTGATAAACTGGGTTTGGAAGTCCTATTATTGGATATGGCCAGCTTGAGGCCATGTCTGGTATTGGCATGCTCTCCTGCTTCTCATTCTTCTCAACCTGCCGTTGTACTATTACTACTGTTACTCATCACTGTATGACTATAACTGTTCATGTTTTCCTCTTCTCTTCTGACTTCTAACAGATAAAAAGAAACACTAGCGACCAATGAAATAATCCATGCGCCAGTTGCTTTAAAAAGCTTCAAAGCTATAATTACATTGAATTTCATGTCTCTTGTTTTCTGTGCATTCCAATCCAAATCAAATGTGTTTATTCTTGAACTTTCCTCTTTCATTTGTATAGTGAAATAATTATATGATACTTATTTTTTCTGTAATACAATGCATGTCATGTTAGGATTAAATTATGTTCCTCAATAATACTAATGCAGTTGAATTGGAGTAGGAAGGGCTTAACATTGGGGCCATCAAATTTGCGAAGATTTTAAGAAATGTTGATATGAGACTTTCTTTATTTTATGCAAGGGACATGGTGGGATGGTCAATATGAGCAGAATACCAAATGATATTGCCATTATATCAGATTTGCACTGCGTTATCATCTATGGTATCCCATCTTTTATTTTTGTATCCGTTTCAGCTTGTTACATTATTTGACATGATTTATAACAGGAATCTCTAGCTCTGCTTTCATTTCTTTCTTCTTTTTTTTCCATCTACGGTAAAAATTGACAAAGTTCCTTTTTGACTTAACTCCTTTTCACCAAAATCAATGTAGATGAACTACCTCAGCCGGTATAAAATCTATGTCTATGAAAAGCCATGTAATGTATGTATCCCATGCAGATCATTATCCAGTGCCAGCAATCATCTGTTATGTCAGAATGTATATAATGTAAGCACAGATATGGAGCGGGCCGGGCACTGATGATAAACAGTTGAAAAATAGTAGGAAAGTAATGCAGTGCCAGAAAAAACACAATGAAGAAGATCAGAATGATGGCAGCCGACAGAAGGAATCGAACACATGCCCTGCAAAGGCATCAATCACCTTGCAGACACTAGCTGTCAAGACACTTCCGTTTGGGTCCTGTCTTATCAGATTCCCCAGAACCATAATTTGTCTAAATTGAGCCCGTCGAACCGTTGTTTCCGAGCATTATTATTAATACAATAATAGCATTCTTATTGATGTGCTTTCCTACTGACAAAGAAACAATTTTATCTTTTACTTATTTTTGTCTAACAATAATCAACTAATCAAATCATTTGTGGAATTATTGTGCACCCAGAATATACCTAAATACTCAATGTAATTGAAAACCTAAATTACTCAGATATTTTCCCCATATCATTCACACTACCAAGATATCTCACAAGTCCTATAGCATTGCATTTGATGATGTATTATTGTTTAACAAATAGTACTTTTATGGTTTGTAAGATATCTCTGTGAGTACAGTTTAGATTATTCAGTTTATATCATTATATTATGGCCAGTGTTAAAACAGTATAAATGATTTGCGTATGCATGAGCATGGAGTGAAGTCTATTTCAGCTTTTAAAAGATTTGAAAAACTAATTTTGCCTACCTACCACTCTATTGTTTCCCCTTTTTAACAAATTATTTTTTCGTTCTGTGAGTGTTCGTTAACCTTCTGTATTTTTTAATGTTTGTGAGTGTGTGTGTGTGTGGTTTAAAAAAAAAAATGTATATGTATATAGATTTTGTGTTTTTGATTTTTACAAGTGCACACATCATCATCCATTGATAAATAATATTAACACGTAATAATATAATAACAATCAAGTTTCAACTGTGGTGCGATATCTTTATTCCATAACCAAATGTGTGATATTTAAATCGAAGGAATCTGTTAAAAGCTGCACACCCAATGCAGGCAGTGGTGGATGGTCACTTCTTATATGTGGTCTCATGATGTACAGCCCATCTGAATCAGTCATCATATATAATAACGTATGTTTCTTAGCAAAGTGTGGCATCGATCGTGCCAGTGTGTTTCTCTTCTCCTAACTGAAAAAAAACCCCAAACAAACAAAAAAAAAATCAAATAAACAATGTTCATCTTTTCATAGATTTCAATACACCGTGATTGAGGGCTAATACTAATATTATTATTAACACATTCTTCTCACATAATATTATTATTCTTTGTCATTGTGTAATAGTAAGGGTATGACTGTATATATCTTTGTGCCCAGCAAATTTTGTTCATGTATAATTTAATCATCAATAAAACAATGACAATGATTGGGGGAGTTTTAAAATTTGAAGTGGTCAAATTCTCGTACAGGATCGATGGAGCAGACGAGTGATGGTCACTCCTAATTTACAATACAAATAACACAAAGTGTGTGTGTGCTTTGTGTGAGATATTCCCCATTCATGCATAGGTGGGAATATAGTGGTATTATTGTGCGCTGAGGATGCACTGAATTAAACTAAGCAATGCGAAACAAAATGAATGGAGTTGCAAATATTATATTATTATAGTAAAACACGACTCGAAAAAAATTATATTACATATATTGGTATACATCACTATTATTAGTAGCCTATCATTTGCTATTCTTTGCTTTTGTGCGAGTTATTTTTGTCTTTGTTGTGGCGTTTTTGTTTTTGTATTATTTGTCATTCTTGATTTGTTGTTTTTTCTGGGGTTTTTTTTTAAATTTGGTTTTTTTTTTGTTTGTTTTTGTTAGAAGGCTCATTTCACTCTGTGTGAATGTGTGTTTTTTTAACACATTATTGAGGCTTTACCATGATGATGATAATATTAAAAGAAAGGATAGGTAACGCTGTGAATACTTGTATTGATATCCTTGTATGCAAATTTATAATATTATATATTTTCCCTTTGTGCAGGCTTTATCAGAGTTATTCTTCTTCGTAGGTTCATTCACAGTATTTGGGGATTTGACATGTGTTTATATATTGATGATATATTATTATATGCCTTGATTTGAGGCATTATTCTTTTTCTTCTTTGGTTTTTATTTTTTAAATAATATGTATTATATGTCTTTAAGTTTTCGTTTTATGTACTTTCATTTTTGTATTCTTATTCTTTCCTTGGATTCATGTGCTATATTATACCATTGCGTCATTGCTGTAATAAATTGTAATGATAATATAATAATAATAAATATAATAATAACAATGATTATGAAGATGATGAATATGAATGATTGAAATTAAACAATTGAATAATGAGACCAAAATATTTTGTCCTTTTTATTAATAAGTTTAGGGCTTTCGCAAACTGTGAGGACATATTCGTTACATTGATATTGACACTTGATTGTACAGAACAACTCTGAAGGGTTTCTGAAGCTGTCCAAGCAGGAACGCTGTCTGTATCCCAATTTAAAGCAACCATGTTATCTACTATTATTATTTATTATGCTGGGGGGACTCAGTCAGATCTCTGACCATAAATTATGTGTGAATGTGTTTTCCTCTAACAGACAAACAAGAAAATAATAATTTTTACTAGTGTTTGGTATTGTGATATTCTGTATTATTATTTTGTACACAGTGCAACACTCGCAGTCAGAGGTTTGCAGGTTTGAATCCAGGATCGGAAGGATCACGGCCAGAGGCTCTTGGGCTGTGTCCACATCGTGGATGCGAAGGAGCAGAGGCTAGAGGATCCTGGCTGGCACTCTGTTCCACAAGTCCTATATAGGATATCTGTACAGATTAATTTGAAACAGGAGATACACCCTTGCAATTAGTGTTGTATAAACTTGCTGATGAGAATCTGGGATATAGACAGTCTTTTATATAGCCATGGCATGTTACAGGACAAGATCGTTAGAAGGTTTTTCATAGCAACTTGACCTTGCTATTCGGGAAGTACCGAAAACAACTCATGAGATTTCTTATTCACCATTGGAAAGTTGTTTGTTAGTTACGGTCCTTTTTACTCACAATAGAACGACCTCGGGGAAATGGAAAACCCATCCAACGGTTTTGACCTATACGGTATTCCGCCCACTTTGGCCTTTTGGACTTGAGGCTCCTTACTTTTGTTACCCCCATTAATTCTTTTTTGTTCGGTTTCGATGCTACACCCAGCACCTGATATCATAAAGTTGCTGTTTACACCCATGCTCGCTGGGAGATGAGAAAGTCTCTTCGCGGCTGTAAACTACCAGTACCACACAGAGAACTTTTCTTCGTTCACTTTCGATGTCTACCTTTTATGGCAATTCCTGTCACAAATGCTGTCGTCTGCATGAGTTTTTCTTCTTTTGTGCCCCATAGTTATTTTCCAGCAGAGGGGCCTCATCATTGGTCCATAATATGGTCTATCTGTGGGTTTCAAGCCCTGGGCACGACTGTAGATAGTGTTGCATAGTTTGTGGGCTGCTTCTTTCACATTGGCAGTCTGGGGACTACCCCTTTCAATTTGTTCATGTAGTAGTTGAGGCAGCGATGTCTTGTTAATGAGATGTCTGAAACACGGAAGTATTCATATGCTGGCGTGTAAGGGTGGAGTAAATATTTTGACGTATTACTCTGGAGTTAATCGGCTTGGAGAGTTTAAGTATCGTGCTACACCTGCAGAGCTTTATCACTTCGTCCATCTTGGATTTGACAAAAGGAGATCAGCTGGTCTCTTTGAGTTTTCAATTATTTATTTACTTATTTATTTATATATCTATTTATTTATTCATTCATATTATAGTTGTGTATGTCATTATCGTCAGACCAACGCTGCGAATTGTCGGGGGGAGTCCCTTGAGTATTGGCTATTGCTACCGCTTTTGGACACGGAGGTCCATGGTTCGGAGCCTGGATTGGAGGAATCGTGGGAACTTTCCGAGTTGACAAGTTGGACGAATCGTGGGAACTGTCCGAGTTGACAAGTTGGAGGAATCGTGGGGACTTTCTGAGTTGACAAGTGGAGGAATCGTGGGAACTTTCCGAGTTGACAAGTTGTAGGAATCGTGGGAATTTTCCGAGTTGACAAGTTGGAGGAATCGTGGGAACTTTCCGAGTTGACAAGTTGGAGGAATCGTGGGAACTTTCCGAGTTGACAAGTTGGAGGAATCGTGGGGACTTTCCGAGTTGACAAGTTGGAGGAATCGTGGGGACTTTCCGAGTTGACAAGAATGTCTCGCAACTCCGATCGCCTACGGTCGTTTGAGCAGGACGAGTCGCTTTTAGTGTTGCCTTACATTTACATCCCGAAGTGGAAGCGTAACTAAAACAAACCTTATTAGGAGAGTGAAAATGTTGCAGTGACACAATTTTAGACAAGAATATTATTATAATAAAGACTGCCGAAAGCGGTGATCAAACGTATGCATACTGCGCACTGCATAGGCGCCCACCTCCTCGCTGATAAAAGCAGTCAAGACGCTCTACCTATGAGCTAATCCTGTGCCCCCTCTCAATTCTCACGCACGGATTCAAAAGTGCCGTTGAATCCAGGGGCATATTGCCCCCCCCCCTCCCCCATCCACCCTTTTTCAAGATACCGGGAAATTGTATTTGCTGGTTCCTTTCAATTTGGCCCATTATCTAAAAATATAAACAAATATTGAGAGACGCAGTGTGCTCATCACCTGCTCGTCTTTAATTCCTGATGCAGTCTTTCTAGCCAGGTGTTAGGTGATGAGTGGTGTAAGTCCTCATTGACGTTTGGATTTACTTCCATTTGTCATGTGCACCTTTCAGAGCTTGACATATAGCTGGCCCCTACACTGCTTATTGCGGTATAAAGGGGACTCGATAAACAAACATAAACAAATTATATTGAGAGACCGAATGGAGAAAACGTGGTATTCGTTAGAAAGAAAACTTCCCTTAACGTGACTACTACAAGACTTTTCAACTCGTTATGATTTGTCAAAGGACTGTGCTGACTTTCGACACGCACGCAATATTATACCATACAGAAATCTTTTCTCCCCCTCCCCCTTTTCCATTTCCTGTTCGCACCTTTCGGTCTGGAGAAAACAGTATAATTAGTTTGACAATGTCAGAGATGTCAAAGATTGACACGATTTTAATGAGTATCAAGTTAGTACATCCTCATCATTAACAACTACGTGTTATTGCATTGTAAATTGTAACCCACCTGTACAATTATACACACATCTCAAGCTACGTACGAAGGGGACTCATCATCTGCTCGTCTTTAATCCCTGATCCAGAGTCTTTCTAGCCATGTGTTAGGCGATGAGTGGTGTAAGTCATTTGTCATGTGCTCCTTTCAGAGTTTGACATAATATTATTATGGCTGGCCCCTACGCTGCTTCTTGTGGTTTATAAAGGGGATTCGATAAACAAACAAACTCTAGCTACGTGTCAATGCATTGTCATCCACCTGTACAATTGCATGACTGGATCACATAGAGTCTAGCTGAATTACATTATAACATTCACTGCAAAGCTCTGGCTCTATGTGATGACCGAGTTTTTTTTTAAAACGTAGGAATGAGGGCTGCCAGAAGCTAACAATCCCAACAAGAGGTATGCATAATATGGAAAATGGTAGAGCTACAAGTGCAAAACAAGTACAACAACAAATAACGTTTCGGGTCTTCCCCTTCGTCAGAAAACAAAACGTAAAACACAAACGGGTAAGGTGACATCAAGTAGGTCGTTTCAGAGCCGTGTGTTCTGTGCGATGTCGTGTTTCTGAGCTATAAGAATGTAAAAATTGTAAAGTTCTGAACGTGATTATTGTATGTAAATTAATAGTTTAGCTTGCAGTGTTCATTGGGGATTTTCTTTTTTATGACGACATCTATGAATAATCGACTTTCTACACCCTACTTTGTTGCTGAGGCCTAACAACAACAACAAAGTGTGTGAAAGTTTAACAGTTTTGAACGTAAACATATTTAAAAACTCCCCCAATGGTATTATATAGATTAAAATCATGCACCACAATTATTGTAATCATTGGCGGATCTGATCTTGAGACCTAACTCTGACATTGTTTGTTTCCACACTTGTTTGTTTATACATCATGATTGCTGATGTGTTCGAGCAAAGGTGACCTGTTATCATTAACCTTTCTAATTCCCCCATAATATACCTATATCATTGGTGTTTTTAGAATTGATCACAAGTCTCTGCTCTAATCGCTATTATTGTCTACGAACAAATTTGTTTTGTTTTGATTTTTTGGTGGGGTTTTTTGTATTAAAAAATGAAACAATAATAATTGACAACCAAAAAGAGAGGCAATTTAAAAAAAATAAAAAATAATAATAATAATAATAATAATAATATATCTTTATTGTCCATAATGAAATTCATTTTGGTTTACATTGCAGTCAAACAAATCAAGTTTGCATAAATTCATGAATACACTCAGACACGCACACAAGACGCACACATGTTATGAAGAAAAGTGTGATTTCCTCTCTAATAAATTATTTCGCCAGCAGCGACGAATGTAATGTATGGTGTCTTGTGGTCCAAACCACAGCCAGTCCTTTGTTTTGTGTGGGCGTGTCGCCGCGGTCAAGCAGATAATGCTGTAACATGGTACCGTACTTAGTTGCTTTCGCATGACTCGACTTTGAGTGAAGTGAAAGAAAAGCGATGAATGACAACTAATCATCCGATTCTTCATTTTGGGCATGTCCGCCATTGTGGCGCTGTACTGCGGCTGACGCTTGTGTCATTTCGATCCTTTTTTTTTCTCATGACGTCGGTGGCGGAGTAGCTAAGTTGCCGGCTTCGAGATAGTGAGATCCCAGGTTCGAATCTTAACTGAAGCGAACGATTGTGAGTCTGTATACATTTTTTTCATTACTCGATTCATGTGTGAATGAGAACCCAGCTGCTGACAGAGAAATATGGTGTCAGTATGGTAGTATGATGGGCCTGACAGGCTGCTCGACTTTATATTATATGCTACCCGTGAGAGTTGAGAAAGATATTGAATGACACGGCTTGTTTTGGGGGAGGGAAAGGGGGGGGGCGGGGAGGGGTTGTGGCAGCTGTTTTCCTGTGACGCGGAGACAACAGGTTCGAGTCCTGGACAATAGAGATTTCGGGACCTAGTCAAGACTCTGTTCTGTACGTAACTCATATCGCAGAATAACGTTTATACTAGAGGAGCTACCTTTTAGTATGACTCTATAATGTATGTATATA